>JAPMNZ010964325.1:0-17731 GCA_029875035.1 Pomatoschistus microps | reverse complement strand
TCTAGTCAGGTCCAAGATTATCCAAATACACCTTTACTCATGTCCTGAACTGCTCCTTTAAGTGCAATCAGTGTGATGGGACGATTGAGTTAAACACTTGTTGGTTCAACTCACCTTAAGCTTAAGTGCAAACAAATGACTTGGTCTGACCCTGCTAAATAAATTGCACATGGGTATATTCACAGATCTGCACGATTCAGAATTTAATTGATCTCCTTTTTCACCAAATCTAACTGCATTGAGAAATCTTACTCAAAATATAGGTGCAGTAAATTATCAAAATCCTTAACTTGCGTCTGGAAGGCGTCCTCCTGGCACTAAATTAGTGTGTTTCTGCTCCAAAACAATCTTTATTCTCACTGCTATGTCTGTAAAACACTTGGGAGACTGGTGGATGTGCTGCAGTCTCCCTGTCTTCACTGAAGGCTCTCCTGAGATAATGCATACATTCTATGCACGGCACATTTTTTAAACACAAAAACTGATAGTGAGTTTGAATCTCCACTAACGCTTCATATGTTTGTCTAGTGTCTAGACAAACATATGTCACAAACTTTTAATTAGTGCAATTGTTGTTATGCATTTTCTTTTTTTTTCTTTTTACGAATAAGACTTTAATTTCATTGTGTTTCACTGCATGCGAAAAAACTTTGAATCTTTGAACAGAGTCAGACTTTTTGAGGGTGCCTGAAGGCCAATCACTATATTGCACTACTTTAGTGACATCAACTTCATTGAAGTAAAAACCCTGTAATGGTAAAGGTAAAGGTGCACTTTATTAATCCCCGTAGAACAATTCAATCCTCTGCATTTTTACCCCTCCTGATGCCACAAAGGCTTACGCCAGGAGCAGTGGTCGCCGTAGTAACAGTGCCCGGGAACCCATCTCCAGATGTTGATGCTCGGCTTGGTCAGGACTACCGGAGCTGGAGGATCTAACCTAGTGAGTGTTTTTAGTGGTAGGGGAAACCGGAGTACCCAGAAGTTTCCGGGTACATAGGAAAGGTTTCATATGAAACTGTGGAGTTCCTTTCTATGAATGAAACAACTAAAAATGCATGAGGTCAGATTTTGCTGGAGGAAAAAAAGTTTACTTCTGTGGAATATGTAAACTCTATAATATTGTCATTTAGCATTGCACTGGGGACTTGCACCTCCTCCAGTATTGTGTTGTGCTGATTTTATTTCGGTAATCCTCACACGCGAGCATTCAGTGAGATTCGGTGTCAAAACAGAGTGAATCAAAGCCATTCATGAATGCGGAGGGGAAGTGTGGCTTTGGACATAAATGTGTTCACTGTATGTGCAGCCAAGCAGGCGGCACAGGCACAAGTCCGGCCTGTGTCAATATATTACACCATAACCTACACTTTATATCCAGAATGGACTCAAATACTGCAAACTCTCATTTCACATTTCTGCAGTTTCTTCAGACTTCTATAACTGTGTGAGTGACCTCTGAAAAGCAGCATACATCATATTACCAAGATACCCTCTTGATATAGACTCATTCTCAACAGACATGTCGTCTTTTTCTTGTGGCATGTCACATAATCACCCTGTTTAAGGCCATACTATGCCAGAGTGGAAGCTTTAAGAAGCACGTTGTCATGGGAACGAGGGGAGGAGGCCCTACTATGGAACAAGTACAAGTTAGGTTTGTGGAGATGCAAGCACACTCACAGTGAGTAAGGACACATGTTTAATGGCCCAAGTTCACGCAGTTTCTTAGTTTTAGCTTAACACAATTAAGCGTTATTTGGTTCCCCATAGTCAAGTCAAAATCTGTTGAATTTATGTAGCACCTGGAAACCAGAAGATTACTATTTTCTTTCCTGCTATAGGTCAGTTATTTTTTACCTCAATTATTCTCAGTGGCTTATTGGGCAAATCATGTGTACTTCTACAAAATAATAAATGTGTACTTCTACAAATAATATTTCAGGAAAATAAACAAACAACATGGCTTTGCCCCGTGCGTAAACGTACAGTTTCCATTGTCCTTTTCATGGTGTATCAATCTTACCTACATGATTGTGTATAAGACAGTTTCACTCACTTTTCATAGACTTAACTCATGTGTTTGTTTGTTTGTTTTGCTACAGATCTACAGTCAACTCAAAGATGGAGATAACCCTGTTTTTTAATAGATACATTAAAAGTAGTTTACCTGTAGTAGTAGTGGGTCCTCTAGCCGCGCCGTGTACTGGTGCGCAGACGCCGCACTGATGCAGACAATCATCAGGAGTAAAGTGCAGTGAAACAACGAGTCCATTAAGTCCATGATCGAGATTAAACAAAACTAGTGCAAAAGAAGCCGTGTGTGTGTCCAGCACCGTCACGTTGTCAACATGAAGAGAGCATTTCGTTAGCACGGGTTGTCATCTCCACAGGTAAATGACGGTAATCCTCCTCCTCTTCCTCCTCTTCCTCCTCCTCCTCGCGTTCAATTCACTTACAAGGAAAAAGAGGTCAAAAAGTGAAGTTGTCCCAAGTTGAAATCTGGAGGTTAAATATAGCAGTGTGGAGGCTGCGTCCGTCAGAACCGCTGCAGAGGAGTCGTGTTTGCGCATAACTTCACATTTCTCACATCAGAGAAATGAGGATTTAACCCATGAAACACCAGACCCCAGCCTCACCTCCCGCTCAGCCAGAGGACCAGTCTCCCCGGAACCAGATATCATACTGTACATGGATACGTTTACCGAGAGTGTAGCCTAACTTCAAGGTCTTTATACACAACACCGAGAAGACAAGCTTGCACAGGCCTACAGTGAACTGGAACATATCTCACACAGGCCCCGCGGTTTGCTCCAGGACTTGGCTAATTCCGAAATATTTATACTGTTTTTTTTATTTTTTATTTATTGTTTAGTCTACTGGGTTTATTAATTGATTAACCCTGTTCTGTTACAAACTCAGAAAAAACTGGTGCGAACCGTGGATCTATTATTTTATAAACTGCAAACATTATTTGGACTGGACAAGACCGGTTGAGGCTGGTTTGGACTGAGTTTGAACTTTGAACCATGGATCTATTATAGTAACGGCTTGAACTGGATGTTTCTGATCAGGTTCCGGACATGTACCTGATTTGGCCATACAGTTAATTCATTCTTTTGAAAATACAACAGAAAATTGTTAATAAGTGAAAGTCACACCAGAGTGTCCAATTTATCAAATGCTCGAAACAACAACATTTGTGACGTGTACATTTATTCAAAAAGAATGTGTTCAGCGGGACAGAGATAAAGAAGTATATATGTCATATATAGATATATTTAAGACAATGAAACAACATGTTTTAATAAAGTTACAGTGATGCATTCTGAACCCGTCGTCTGTGATCGAAGAGATGAATGAAAAAGTGAATCTGTAAATTGACAATGAATCAGAGCAAGAGCATCAGATGTTTTGTAGCTACCTGCTGCTACCACACCACGCTTGCTTTGATAAATCATCTATAACCATCCTCTTCTTTACACCGTATGTTACAGTAAGAGCAAAAACTGCATAGGTGACTAAAGAACAGTTGACCATTGTTCTAGTCTAAGTAATTACAGTTCTATTCTTGGAGTGTATTTTTAGTTTCCCACATGGTCTCACTAAAAACATTCAGGGTTTGAAATAGGTTGCTGCTCACACAAAGAGCTACTGTAGTCCACTGAACACTGACTCCACATAAAGTATAATATTCTCAAAAGAGTAAAAATGCTTTGAAACGTGCTGTCGATAATAACTTTCACTTGAGTGCAATTTTGGCTGCAGTCCTTGTGCTGTTATATGTAGTGCCTCATCCGTTGAAGAGGAAAACATATTCTTACAAGTTCATGTTTAGGAAGGTAATAATAATGAACACAATCTGGTCTCAACACACTGAGTACTGGAATCTACACATTATATTTTACAAATGTACTGCTGAAACAGAACTGTTCACCATTTGATTATAACATGAAAAGAATACTTTCTACTTTTGTAACTCACTTTGGAATCACCCTGTATGAGTTGAGCTATACGAATAAATTCTCCTTGCCCAAATCTCAATATTTGATGTAAAAAACACAGCTATTGTCTCCCATTTTGATAATGACGCGGCAGCATTTCTGTCAAAATCCCTGTGGGGACATTTGTTTTCCTCTGAATTTGACTCATCCCTCCAATGCCACTAATGCAATGGACAGAATAAACAGAATCTTGACCATTTAAAAACAAAAGATTTAATGAACAAACTTCACACATCGCAACATAACCTTACATACTGTAGAAGAACCAAGTAAATTCACAGTTAGATTTTAGTGCAAATTTCCCCACTGTGGGACGAATAAAGGATCTGTTAATCTTAAGTGCATTATCAACATGTATCCTATTGGTAATGACAAGGCTTTCCTATCAAATATTTACATATTTTGTAAACAGTAGAGATAACTGTGTAAAATTAAGGTGCAAAAGAAAGGTTAGACATAATATTTCAGAATTTAGCTAAAAACAATAATATACAACACATAAAATAACAAATACAATTCCATGACTGTTTCCTCGCACATAAATTATCATTCATCAAATTAAAAAAATGGGGGATTAATGTCATTTTGGTGTATTTTTTTTTCACACACTGTGACATATGGGATTATATTGCTCTTGTAGATTTAAAAGAATCAGAAATAATTTAGACCCTTATTTAGGGTATTATTTTTCTACTTTGAATCACTCTGGTGGGTCATCTAATTTGAAACATAAAATATTGCTGTAATCTATATTACATCAGTTTACTTTGTTCCACCTCTCATTACCCAAAGACATTCTGGGACCAAACTAGTTGAAACAAAAGAAGGTCCGAGTAATGACTAATTAGTAAGACAAAACTTTCAAAACTGCAGCTTGCTTTCTGTTGTTAATAAATATCTAAATCTGGTATTATTCCACCAAATAAAGTCAAAATTGGACCATCATGAAATCCGGTCAAAGCAACAAACACATGAAAGACTCAAAGCAAACAGCAGGGGGGGCAGTGGAGTCTGCTGGTTCTTGTGTCCGTAGATCCAGACTCAGATGTGATCAGGGACCGTCTGAAGAGCATCCTCCGGGTTTCTGTTCACATTCACATTCTGTAAATGCACATTTGGACAGATTAGATTATACATTAGCCTTTCAGAAATGTGAAGTCCTGAAACTTCATAAGACAAACGCAAACATAAAAACATAACCTAAAAATATGTAAGAACGGTGTAGAGAAGTGTTTGTGGTGCGCCTTGACCTAGTATAGAAAGAGGCACTTTGCTGTCCTGCTTAGTTTCTATTGAAAACTTTGGTTTTCTTTGCTTCAAATGATGTGATTGACTGATGCAGGGGTATTCCACTTGCATTCTTACATATTGCTTGTAAAGGAATAAGTCACACATAGTCACCTGTTTAAACTTCTACATCCTCCTTTCCCTCTGCAACAGTCGGTTATCCCAGTTATTGTGATGGCGATTCAAAATCAATGTAGTAATCTGAATAATCTCAGTAGTTGAGTAGTTACATAATCTAATGCAAATGTCCATCTTTTATGTGCCTAATAGATCTTCCAAGTTTATCATGATGGTCAACTCTGGTCTATGAAGGTTGTGGAAAATCCTTAAATATCAAAGCTATTCAACACCAGAAATGTATTACAAAGGACCTCAGGGGCGTGACGTTTCAGGATATAGGCGCTTTATCGCTTTTGAGCTGCAAAATATGTACTGATATTACAATCCATCTGACGAGTTCCTCAAATTCCAAACTGATTTGATCCATAACTAGTTTTCATACTCATGTATTCTTGGCTTCTGCCACAAATTCATATCATTTTAGAGACTCAAAAAATACATTTACTCTTAACCCAAAGTGTCAAACAGTGTCTCCAGAGCTCTCTCTCTTTTCTTTTTTTGTGTGCTCTATATTTTTCATGTGTTTTTTAACTGTTGATTCTCTGATCTGTGTCGGTGATTTCAATGGTTTTGTTAAGTCCTCTGAGATGACTTCTGTTGTGATTTGGGGCTATAAAAGAATAAATCGAATTGAATTAAGTATACAGAGGATGTAGATAGCATGTTGTACTTTGTTCACAACATTTAACTTTTACAAGACTCAGAGCCTTTAACAACAAATGAAAACCTGAAGTCTATCAATAATATAATCAGTGTCTTGTGGCCATTGCGGCTGAGTGAGTGTTGCTCGTGTAACTCACCCCTGGCTTTTCTCTGTGGGTGTTGACGGCTTCGATGTTGAGGTAAAAGGACTCCACTTTACATCCTGTGGTTGAACAACAGTCAGGATGTTCGTTCATTGTTTGTAATCCATGTAATACTCACCGTAGGCTATAGGGGTCAGCTTGAGCACTGTGTGAAGAGGGCATCGCAGGTACGGCAACTTATCTGCACAGGGACAGACAATACACACCTTAATCCCAAGTCATAGTTATGTTTAGGTTGGTTTTCATTCACATCTTTTTTTGATTATTTATATTGTCTTGTGTTTTGTGTTCACCAATAATGATCATAATTTATTGGCCAAATTTGCCATAAAGAGCCTGTTAATAAATGAAGGTTTTGTTGATATCTAAAGGTTTTACACTTTTTCTTGCAAATGGTTGGACTTAAATAAATAAGCCAGAACACAGACAACTTGCAGATTGCACGAAACGCTTACACTACTCTGTTTTATTGCAATATGACTGAAAAAGTGTAAAATTACATCTACAAAGTTCCTCATCAACACTACATACGTTTTCTATCCGAGATCTGTTTTGGGACTATACTTACATAATTATTCTATACAGTATTATTTCAAGCAAAATGTATCACATCATAGTGAGGTTAATTGAAGTGTACATGTTTGTTTTTGTTGATGATTGTTGTGTCACCTGCAGGTTTGTCCAGGAGATATGCGAGCAGACACCTCATCACAGCCTGATGACACACCACCAGAACGTTCTCCTGCCGCTCCAGCTCCATGATCACAGGCTCCAGACGGTGGACCAGGTCTTCATACGACTACAGGGACGAGACAGGGTAATACACTCTCAATTCATATAAAACACATACATACTCTTACACATGTGCATTCGCTCACCTCTCCTTTTGGATAGCGGTAGCGGTATTTGTCCTGGTCCCTCAGAGCAAACTCTTCTGTATGATGCTCCTGGATCTCCTCATAAGTCATCTCCTCACACACTCCCTACAACAGTGCAAAGGCCAGTACATATGAAAAGACCCTTAAACCCTATCTTCAACGTCTTGTAATAAAGTGTGTGTGTAGAAAAGATATGTAATGAATAATCAGCAGCAGTATGATTGTCACAATAGGGCCACCACCATCGTCTCCTGGTGTCAGAAAACCCAAATCCAATATGCAACAAAAATGCTCGGAATAAATTTGGAGATTATACATGTGTTTCTAAAGGCAGAAAAGATCTCTGCTGGGCCTCTTTTATAAAGGGTGCATACATACTAAACAGTTACTGTATGTGATCTAAGAAAAGACAACTTGACTTAGAAATGAGGGAGATGGTCTAAACAATCTGAATATGGCTTTATTTGTTAAACGTTTTAAATGGACCTTTGTTGTGTCTGAAATAAAGACAATTCAGTTTTATGAATAGGACTCCAGCTCTGTCTGTGACACGACAAGATCTGACATGTTCAACACAGAATGCATTCTGTGAGGGAGAGGGAATGAGTTTGTGCAGGTCTGATGCTGATATTGAATTTGCATTGATTTCCTTGTGGCAGTAAATGAAGTGTACACTCACAGCGTCAATCTCATTGAGGGCCTTCCACTGCTCGTACGGGACCCCCAGGGTCTCCGCAGTCTGGATTGTCCTCTTCATGTGACTCGTCCAAACCTTCAGGTCTTTGATGTTCTGGTTTCTGATGAAAGTCGCCAGTGCATCGGCGTACTACACAGAAGAATCAGGGAATCACTTTACAGAGGAATGCCAAGCAGAGGTGTTTCATGTATTAATTTAACTATACGCTGAGCTCAACACACATGGTTGGGGATATGAACTGTGTTGAGATCATTTGCATATTCAAACTCATTTTCAAGGATACTGGGAATATTTTTTTCTTCCTTTTCCATTTACTCTCTCCTTTTCCAGGAGAGTAAATGGAAAAATGGCCTGAAAAGATGTCTATAGTAGAGCCCCTGGAATGATGCAGTCAGGATTACATTTCATAACATGTCCCATATTCTCAGCATCTGTCCTCAGCCTGGTACCTTCTCTCCTCGGGGGGACAGCCCAGAGTCTCCTCCGATGCGTCCCACCAGGTTGAGTTGGCTCTCCCCGTGTCGGCTGAGGTAGATAGAGCGCGGAGTCACGTGGATGTTCATCAGATAATACACGATTCTGCTCTGGAGGTGGTCCTGCACACGGTTCACCAAGTAACGGACCCCCACGTCATAGATCTTTATGTACGACAGCTTTCTGAAACAAGAGTCATTTTTGAGCGTGTTTTCTTCTCATCCACTGAAGATAGAGTGATATAAGTATGTTGTGGTCATCTGTAGTCTACTGTATTCATGTACAGTCCCGAGTGCAACCTCGTCCATAGAATCTGTTCCTTGTTTTTGGGTCTAAATAATTGTAGGTGCGTATTAATTGAGTTGAAAGTGCTTATTATCATTTACAGAGTATTTGCTGTAAATCAGAGGCAACAAAGTATATTCTTCCCTTAATTCAGTGTAAAAACTTTTGCGTTTACCTTAAGTTGTATGGAAGTAAAATTCCTTTTTGTTGATTTATTGTCGAACCATACATTTATTTAAAACAGTGGAAATATTTGATACGGGCAGAGAACATAACAAACAAAATATATAGAACTTAGAAGCATGGCTATCCACAATTAATTACTTTCAAGAAATATAAACCCATAATAAAAATGGTTAACAACTTAAAATTATGTTAAATACAAAGTATCAAAGTCATTTTAAAATGCAAGAGTGGAAGCGTTTAAAAGTAAGGTCCAAAAATGTAAACGCTGTAATGTAATTGAGGCGACATTTGTGTCGATTGTGTTTGTGTGGTTTGGTTTTTTTTTTGCTTGAATTTTACTCTTTTTTTACCATGGGAAAAATACTAAAGTTCTGCTGTAAATACAATGTGAGTATTTAAGAAAGGACACATAGCATGGCTAAGATCTCGTCTGTTGGGAGTCACCTGTCCTTTTCGTCGTCGATGGGCATGTAGCTGGCTCTGTAACAGTCTATCCTCTGAACAAAATCCTCCATCGCTTCATCAAATTCACGATCCGCGTAGTCTGGACTCCCAAACTTTACTTGCTGAAACGTGAAATTGACCAAACAATTCTATTTTATCTTCAAATGCATCGCTGAGAGAAAGTAGAAGCTTCATCACATGGATTACCTTAATATTTTCTGTGATAATTTCAGGGTCTTCACAGATAGATTCGACAAAAAAGACCTAAAGCATGAACAGAATTATATTGAGTCTTGTAGCTGTTGATAATAATTGCTTTGAGTTATGAGTTACACTTGCCTTGTATCCTCGCTCTTTGGCAAAGTTCAAAATGATGGTTCGTCGTTCTCTGGTCGTGTTGGTTGCGTCAAATACCTAAAGACACCAAAGAGCATCAACTTTAGCCTTTACACTTGTGCGTGTGTTAAAATCATTAAAAAGATTTAGATTTATTTCTAACTAACTCACGGCCACTTGTCCCTGTTCTTTGGAGAAAAACTCAGAGACGTCTTTGAGGGCAGCTGCTGCACAAGCCCTGGGGAAAATTACACACATGTAAATAGATTATTAGGACTTCATTTTTTATTATATATGTTTTAAAATTGCAGTTATTATAGACAGTTTAAGATTAAAGTGCACTATACTGTATACGGTGAGAATTGTCTCATCTGCATTTGACAAAAGTTTAACACCACCGGAGCAACTTACTTACTCCAACTTGAAAAGAAGTAAGTAATATCATTTGATGTGGGTTGTTTATTTAACCTTAATTCAGTAAACAAAAAAAATCTAGTCCTTAGTGTAAAACAAGTCCCGTGTTTCAAAGGTGTCTGCTGATTCAAATCAATGGATTTCAAAACTTCAGGGGACGATACCCACAAAATCTGCAATTCAGTTTCGATTGAGGTCCATGGGGAAAATCTGTGTACAGCTCAGGTGAATTCAAGCCCTATCCCTATCCAGACAATATAATACATCTATAGTGAAAAGTACAACTCTTACTTGCGAATCCTCATGGCCTCTTCATTGTCCGGTTTAAAAAATTCAAAGTTCTTGTAGGTTTTCACTGCCTGCCTGCGGTACTGGCCCACGTTAAACACTGGGGGAGAAAAGACAAGGTCAAAATGTGCCTTTGCATTTATATTTCATTTCATAAAATGGAAAACAGACCTTTTGTAGGGACTCCAATCCAGTTGAGGTATCGCGTGAGTTTCTTGGAGATGTAGGTCTTCCCTCTGGCCGGCAGTCCCACCATCACGATCATTGTCGGGGAGTTACAGAACTGAGGCACCGCGGCTGAAATCAAAACCACTATTGTTGCTTTTTACTAACACCATGCTCCTACGCTAAACCAAAGGAGGACATGCATGTTCAATCTGGAGAGACTCAACAAACAAAAGGAGTTATTAGAACCAGGTTAGCATGGTTAGCACAGTGAACTGCATAATTGTATGCAATGATTGTATGTTGTTTGCTGTATATGAAATATAGTTATGATTTGGTGCTCAGACCCTGGCAGAGCACTGCATGACAATTGTTAAGGAGGAAATAAAATAAAGATTATTAGATGAAATACTCCAAGGCCTTAACCTTGGTGGTGGTAGTTAAGAAGAAGGGCTGAAGAGATGGTCCGGCTGTTGAGCCGGTTCAGGGAGGAGGAGGGTTGCTGCATAGTATGAAAGACTTAGGGGAGTGTTTAAATGCAGCAAGGTGAGATATGATTTCCATGATTTGTAAAAAATGGTTTCCAGTCTTCCAGTCTGATCTTTTACTTTAGCATGTAGCTATTTATGGAATTCCACATAACCACCTCCTTTGGAAATATTTTAAATCTAATCTTATTAAACTTGTAATAACACTATTCCATTACATTTTACACAGTATTTTCCAGTATAGTGTATTTTTTTTGACCAGGGATGTAACAAGTCAATCAATAAATGACAACTCATTCAATAATCAAACAGTATGTTTTTGACTCAAACAGAGCAGTAATTACTCAAAAAAAATAAACATCCAAAATAGATGTATTTTATCAAACTTTTGCTCCACTCATTACTCAGTGGTGTCCCCGTTCTACTTCCTTCAGCTCCAGCACAGGTTGTGCAGCAGGTGTAAAGTGACTTAATCTGCATTAAGTCGGAAACACAAGACACATGTGGAGCTCCAGTGACGCGTGTCACCTGCTTGTTCCTCTGTCTCAGCTCTGACCTTATTTCACCACAACACACCCAGGACTAGCCTTCTGCTGCCCAACTTTAGCCCCACCTACATAATACTTTTCCACCCACATACTTTTCATGACAGCCACATATATACGCTCCACATATAGCATTAATCGTTCACTTCATACACAGTGGTAATAAACTACAACTGTAGCCACAGTAAATTTCTCCTTGTGAGATAAATAAAGCACATCTTATCTTAGATGCCCAGGGGCAACCTGTCTGAGCCTCTGACCACCACTAATAATTCACGCACATCTTGCAGGACGCTCCCTCAGATTGGCACTTTACAGCCACATCCACCTCGATAAATGATGATCCAAAATGTGTTAATATCTCCATCAAAGAGTTACTGCTCAGACTGTTTTTTAAAGCTTCAGTTGGAAATCAATAGTCGTCATTATTCAAAAACGCATGTGACCATTTAAATTGTACCATATTGAAAATGCCTATGTAAGAGGTTTGATCTGGAGTCAGAATTTGAATGTAGTAAAGGTTCACAGAAACAAGCTTGGTGAAACTGAGCTCAAAAGCCTTGAATCCATGACAGTGAAAATCAAATGACATGTGAAAAGTTAAAAGCTCCACTTCTCCACTCACTGTAATTCTTGTCTTGTTTGTTATTTTGTGGTTTTGTATTTGCTAGTTTTGGTATACTTATAGTTGAAATCAATAACAGTGCGTCCAAGTGATGTCGGATGAATGATTTGGCCTCAGCAGAGTTCAGGACACAGTGCCCTGACACCCTCTCCCCCTCCTACATTCAATGACCACTTACATAACTCTCCACCAATAACCCACTTATGAAATATAAATGTACAGCTTACATTACAGTCATGCTCTTTAGCACAACTAATAAGCATTGCCTTTTTCTGCATCTTATGAAATTGTGTGTGAGAAATGTTAAGATTCGCTCCAAATAAAAAACAATAACAACAAGGAACCAAAGAAAACACGCCATGAGCAGCATCTGAAAATAAACTCAGTTCTAGCGTGTCTTTTCTAATTGCTCACGATCCAAACAGAATCATATATGCAATTGGGACAGAAAGTGTGAATGGGGCTTTAGTGAAGAGCTCACAGGAGGAGCTCAGAGTTAAGATTATCATCTCTGAGGCCTTCAGGTATTCATGGTCTTCTGAGAAAGTTCTACTCTGTGGAGCGGGACGTTTGGGCATCTCTGCAGATCCTGCAGAGTTTTTGTCGTGTTTTTGTATTTGGATACTTCAACTTTTGGTTTGCAAGATCTGTAATCTTTGATCTTAAAGTTCTAATTAGAAATCCAAATGTTTCTCTCTTTGGGTGGTACATCCTACAATTGAAATATATAAAACCAATAGCCTGATAATTCTGGCATGAGTTTAGGTATCTGACTAATGACTATATAACTATGGCCCATTTAGGCTATTCTCATTTATTTTTCTTTTTTAAGTGCACTATCCTGACATGACAAAATGCACTCACACGCGCGTCTTCGGTTCGGATCGCAGTTCTCATATGGGACCCAGATCTTGAGCAGCGGTGTCTGCGTGAGCCCGTTATGCTCCCGCTCCCCGCTGGTGTTAATGACCACAGCGGCCATGGTCCAGTGCAGAGCAGAAAGTCCCTGAGCTGTGCTCTGCTCCTCTCCCTGCCTGCGGACAAGTAAAGTAAACTGTGCTCATCTGCAGCTGCTGCAGCCACACGGGACTGACCTGGAGAGGGCGCACTTTCTCTATGAGACTGCAGGGGGAGCCAGATACACACGGCAAACATTCTGTCTAGGTCTATCTAGAGCAGTGATGTAAGTTATGGTTTATGGTTTCTGTGAGAAATGTATCCTCTGCATTTGACTCATCCTATAATGCCACTTGGTCCTCTGTCAGGGGGTGCAGTGCGGTGCCCCATGGGACCCTTTTCCAGATGTTGATGATCTGCTTAGTCAAAACTGGAGCTGGATGATTTTACTGTAACTATTGTACATGTTTTAAGTGGTAGGGAAAACCAGCACCAGGAGGAAATCTTCGGAAACACAGTGTAAACATGCAAACTCCACTGAGTTTGCATTCAAGTCAAGTGTGCTCGGATGTAAAACAGGACTAATTAAAGCTGAGGTACCCAACCTTAAATATGGGTTAAACTTCAACCCTAAATGTCCTCAAATTATGCAACATTAAACATCCTGATACTCAAAGATAATTATTTTTATATATATAGTCACAAAGATGGAAGTCATTGGAATTGTATGTTACAGAATCCACAAAGACATTGATATTCACAGAATTCATTCAATTTGCAATTTTCAACAGTTTGCAATTGTCTAATTAACTCAACTTATAAGTGCTTTTCTCAATTTCCCAAAACCAGGAAGCAGTGAGACAGAGTGGCCCTGTCTGACTCTTCCACACAACTCTGTAACATTGAGAGCTACTGACAGCATTATCTTCAGAGGGAAATACAAACATTAATATCCATTGGGCCAAAGTTTTATCCTCACAAAAAGTGAATGCACCACTTTTTGCAACTTAGTATAAAACTTGAGCTCTGTTTGCTCTGATGAATTGCACAATTGGCCTTGCAGGTTTTTGTCCAAATATAGAAAGCAACTCATCAAATCTCCAAGGCTGCCCCAGCAAATGTCATCAGTTCAGAGTAGACTATTTATACACACGTACTTTACGAGGGAAATGCAAACTGTATATGAAGGCTCTGTACACTCTATTCCAACAAGTAATCCCAGTGAAATCAGAGCACTTTATTACACTGCACAAAAGTGAGCTGCTGGACTCTATCTGTGTCTTATTTTATATTTTTTCTTCTAATCTGATAGGAAGTATTATACAATCTCTTGTTCTGGATAGAATACCAAGACCAGAAATTTGGAAATGAAATGCTGAAGGTATTGCTTTTGTGCAAATAATATAAGATGAACATGATAATAATAATAATAATAATAATAATAATAATGATAAGAAGAAGAAGAAGAAAAAGAAGATGAAGAAGAAGAAGAAGAAGAAGAAGAAGAAGAAGAAGAAGAAGAAGAAGAAGAAGAAGAAGAAGAAGAAGATGAAGAAGAAGAAGAAGATGAAGAAGAAGAAGAAGAAGAAGAAGAAGAAGAAGAAGAAGAAGAAGAAGAAGAAGAAGAATGCAAAACAAACAAAAATAAGCAAATATAAAACAATTCAAAAAGTCAAGATAAATACTGCATAATAGATTGCAACAAGATCTATATTGAACAAAATCACACGTCTATGGTATAGAGAATCCAAAGGACTGCCAGAATTGTGCTAACGACAACATATCTTGCAACATTTTGGTAATAAAATAGAAAACGCAAAAGAAGGTTTCTCACCCATCACTTCCTTCCTTTACTTTGACTAATCCCTGTACGACTGAGAGCTTACACAAACTTAATGAAACAGAAAGTTTTAATCCTGTGTAAAAAAAAAAAAAAAAGTGAAATTCAATTGGTGTCTGGTGTGTTTGTGAATGGTTGGTGGTGGTCCGAGGGGCTGATGGCACATACCGGTTGCCTCGCTTCTGTCAGTGTAGTTTTTACAAGTGACTGAATAATGACATATAAAGCATCTTTGAGTGTCCAAAAAAGCGCTTTATAAAACCAATGCATTATTACTATTATTTTATATTTTAGCCTCCAAATGGAAGGTTTTTTTTAAATGTTTACTATTAGGTGATGCCCATAGTAATCACAAAGTTCCTTATATCCTGTCTGCGCTGTAAATACAGGTGAAGTTAGTACGCTGCACTCTCTAGTCACATTTATAATGTTGGAAGTCAGGCTTTTTTCTCCTGGATTTAAGTATTTTTAGCGACAAAACTATTGTCTATTCAGCTATTATGGTTCCAGGTGGATTCGTCTGCATATCTGGCAACCTGATTCGGGGAGAGATGGAGAGGTTGCAGTACCACTTTTGACCAGATTTTTACATATTGCTCCTTTAAAGAATATGTGTTTAAATTAGAGTATTAGACATATCAAAGTACAATATTTAGTTTCCTTTTTGAAATAACATCTTCTGTATTTGCATAAAAGTCTGAATCCACATCTATAGTTATAATATTTTGCAGTGTGCGGTTGAAATCCAGGCAGCGTTCGGTCGTCACGCTCCGAGGACTCACCTAAACTATCACATCTGTGACGCCTCCACTGCTCCGACTGCAGAGGCTCCATCTCGGCTCCAGTGTACGCGCAAAAAAACGGCTTTCACACAACGTGAGCAAAACAGAGATAAACAGAGCGATTACAGGCAGCGCAGATCCCACGACTCGACCCACGCCTCTCTCCCCTCGCACATGCCTCTATCTGCACTGGGACATATGAGACCGCAGCACCCGGCCTGTCCTTTAATGTTTGCCAGAGTTCACTACCACAGGCAGTATGCAGTCTGAAGGTCACTGGGGCGTCAACATATTTATGTTTAAGTCTATACAATAAGAATAATCCAATTAGTTGAATCATTTGAGCAGTTTGACACACAAAAAGACACACCTACCAGATGTATGGGCCTGGGTTAGGGGTATCAAGAGTATTGACAATCTAATCGGGCTAGTATCAATAGTGACAAAATCCCATTAGCCGTTAAGTGGGAGTCTCTGAGCAGTTCTGAATCTATTCCAGAATTGTAGTATAATTTTACAGTTTTCGCATAAGCATATATTGCAGTTATTTTGCAGACATACTCTGCTCTGTAAAACTACAATCTGTGTAAACTTCAACTTCAAAATTCATGTGTGATGCACTGGGAGCAGAGAAAGGCCATTAGAAGGGTGTTTTTCGTTCAAACCAAATGTTCCGATGCCTTTTATGCAATTATTTCCCACATATTTGGACACTGGAAAAATAAACTTCCTCAGATACAACAGATAAAGTGGCTTTAACACAAACACAATATTAAATAATATGCACAAATGTAACTTTATTTTTTAAAAGATCTTAAACCTTAACTCAGCCATTTGGTAGATAACTTGAGTCACTATCTACTCGAAACATGCTTGAGCTGAAATCTACATCTTTGGGACATCTCACTTGGTTTTAGGCACTAGGGGTTAAAAAGAGAAAAAAAAGATAAGCAATAAAGAGATAAGAGTTCCTTTATTCGTCCCACAGTGGGGAAATTTCGATGTTGCAGCGCACAGACAGGACAGTAGTAAAAGCACACAGGGAGCACACTAAATAAACAAAAAAGTAGTAGCTGAATTACTAAACTATCTGTAAATGCTGTAAATGCTTCGATACCAGTCTTTTAAAATAAAGTATATGTATGTAGTAGTGCAGAGTTATATACAGTGGGGGCGGGTCCCGGCTCTAAAGTGGCCAAAATGACGGGTGCTGACATGCTTGCAATACCACACCGGGCCAGAGGGGCTGGACTTATTCAATGCAAATGTAGGTAGCTTCTGACCTCTCAAAAACGTCTTTACAGGATGGTCCGTAAGTTGGCCAAAGTTGGCCAAAGCTCCGTTCCACATTTGTGTCAATGCTGAGGGGAGTGAATTTTCACGGACCACTCTTGTTTACTTGCTGTGAATTTTTAAACCCGTCGTTTAAATGAATGGGGCGCGTGCATGCTCGTGCATGCTCGTGCACGCTCGTGCATGCACGTGCCGGCTGACGCATGCGCAGATGCATTTTCCAGCACCCGCGGCCATTTTGATTTGCTCCATGAAAGCCACATTTTTGGCCTATTAGTTAGAACGGCGGAGATAGGCGTGACTACGTCCGTTGATATATACAGTCTATGGTTATATACTGTACATATAGTACAGGATAATAGGCGGATAAGTAAAGTGACATTGTTCATTGTTCAGTGACATTCTGAAGGAGTAGTATTGCAAATTATTTAGTATTTACCTTTTTACAGATGGGTGACATTTGCAGACTCAGCAGGTTTTATTGTACAGTCTGACAGCAGCAGGAAGGAAAGACCTGCGCAATCTCTCCTTCACACAGCGAGGGTGAATAAGTTTGTCGCTGAATAAACATGTTAGTTTATTCAGGACCCTCCTGTCCCCCACCTGCTGCACTGTGTCCAGGGAACAGCCCAGGACTGAGCTGGACTTCCTGATGACCTTGACCAACTTCTTCCTGTCCCTCTCAGTGATGCTGCTGCTCCAGCAGACCACACCGTACAAGAGGCTGAAGCCACCACAGAGTCATAGAAGGTCTTCAGGAGTGGCCCCTGCACTCCAAAAGACCTGGGCCTCCTCAGCAGGTAGAGTCGGCTCTGGCCCTTCTTGAAGAGGGCGTCTGTGTTATGAGTCCAGTCCAGTTTGTGGTTCAGATGAACAC
>JAPMNZ010964320.1:0-10446 GCA_029875035.1 Pomatoschistus microps | reverse complement strand
TTTTGCAGGTGGCAAAAACGGTGACGAGTGAAAACTACTGATTTGACTCTTTGCTGTTGTCTGTGTCACTTCCTGCTCAGCTGTGTGTCCGAGAGGCGAGTCCTGGTTTGATTCACAGTATGACTTTAACACAAATTTGGCAAAAACAAAAGAAACCAGACTCGTAATTTGAGCACATTCAGACCGCCTTAAAACAAAATTTGCCAATGAGAAAAAAATTTGGGATTTAAAAAAAAGAATAAACAAGAAATTTCTCCCTTGGAATGAAAACATTAAAAAACAGTTCTAAGACTAAATGGCCTTGTCCCGTTGGTAAATCTTGTTTTACGACATTCAGTCATGTACTTAATTTAGGATTATATAATATAATAACACTCGCTTCAAGCTCAGCTTTAAAATGAGGTATGACATGTCTGAAATGGTTCACAATAATAATCAGAGGTTGTAGCTTCGAACGTTTTCCACACACAGTCCATAATCTGATTGAACCCAGCCTTAAACACTGCATTAATCTCCCATTATTGCATTCCACTGGTCAGCATCGAACCAGCGAGAGAGAGGTACCAGACAGGGGGAGACCAGAGAGAGGGAGACCCAAGAAAGAGAGACCAGAAGAAGAGAAAGTTCTGAGGAAGATAGATATTGTGGAAAATTAAAAACCCATTCTCGAGAGTTAAGTTGAAAAACTTTATTGTTCCTTAGATAATCCTGGAGGCTAAATCCAGACTAGTCCGTCAAACACAAGTGCATTAGTGAAATATTTGTCTAACCTAAAAACAGAGGCCATTTTGTGTAGAATCTACAAAGCAACATCTGCAGGTGTTTGTGTTGCCCACCTCAAAGCTCCAGAAGAATCAGCCAAACAAACTCTCCAGTACATTCTGCTGCTTTGCATCTTCTTAAAGCTTACTGTGGACGACCCAAATCCAAATCCGTATCTCACTGTCCCTATCTCGCCGTCCCTATCTTGCCGTCTCTATCTTGCCGTCTCTATCTTGCCGTCTCTATCTCTTTCTAAAAGTACTGGCTGATCCAGACTTAGATCTATGACACGTATCCAAACAGATCCAAAGTCAAATGAGCAAACTGAGGCTGTCGCTTTGCCCTGAATGATCTACACCAGGAGGATGGACTGGTTCTCCAGTGGTCCCACTGAGGTTTTCCTTCCAACCAAACAGGAACTCTCCAGACTACACTCATTTCCTCAGGTCTTCAAGTTGAGCCTAGACCCGGGGCCATGAGGAGTTTGGTCCTGCCTTGTTGGACTGAGACCTCAGCCACACCTACTTCTGAACCAGCCGGACCTCCCTGATCTACAACATGGTCTGGACTGAGACACAGACTCGTGTTGAGGCCATTTTGTGTAGAATCTGCAAAACAACATCTGCAGGTGTTTGTGTTGCCCACCTCGAAACTCCAGAAGCACAAACAGCCGAACAAACTCCCCAGTACATTCTGCTGCTTTGCACCTTTTTAAAGCTTGTTGTGGATGACCCAAACCCAACCTTGCAACCCCCAGGGCTCCATTCGTTGACACTCTCAGCAAATGGAACGCTTAAATTGAAGTTAAATATTTAACCAGGAACGTCCCACTGAGATTTCAGGATCTCTTTTTTAGGGGAGTCCTGGCCCCTCAGAGAGGGGAGCTATTGTACATGGGTTTAGTGGTGGAGCACCTGGAGGAAACCTATGTAGGGAGAAACCTACATAGGGAGAACACGTAAACTCTACTCAGGAAGGCCTTGTTCAGACCAGGATTCAAACCTAGGACCTCCTTGCTGAGAAACCTGAGTGCTAACCACTCGGCCACCGTGCTGCCTGTTGTGGTGAATTTACAACCTTTTCCACATGGAGTTTGCAGCTGAGTCCTTGCATTGTGTTTTCTCTCGTAATTTTTCTGCTCGCTGTTTCTCTTCTTGAACAGCCTGGTCGTTCTGTAAGAACATTTGGACCAGTGTGCTAACGTTCTCACCAAGCCCCCTGTGCACCCGTCTATGGTGTGCGCGATCTGGCTGATCAAACACACCTCTTTTGCTAGCTATCGCGCACCTTATCTCTGTCTCTACCGCAGCCTCTGTCTCTACCACAGCCTCTGTCTCTACCGCAGCCTCTGTCTCTGTCTCTACCGCAGCCTCTGTCTCTGTCTCTACCACAGCCTCTGTCTCTGTCTCTGTCTCTACCGCAGTCTTGGTCTCTACCGCAGCCTCTGTCTCTACCGCGGCCTCTGTCTCTACCGCGGCCTCTGTCTCTACTGCAGCCTCTGTCTCTACTGCAGCCTCTGTCTCTACTGCAGCCTCTGTCTCTACCGCAGCCTCTGTCTCTACCGCAGCCTCTGTCTCTACCGCAACCTCTGTCTCTGTCTGTACCGCAGCCTCTATCTCTGTTTCTACCACAGCCTCTGTCTCTGTCTCTACTGCAGCCTCGGTCACTACCGCAGCCTCTGTCTCTACCGCGGCCTCTGTCTCTACTGCAGCCTCTGTCTCTACCGCAGCCTCTGTCTCTACCGCAGCCTCTATCTCTACCACAACCTCTGTCTGTACCACAGCCTCTATCTCTGTCTCTACCGCAGCCTCTGTCTCTACCGCAGCCTCTATCTCTACCACAACCTCTGTCTGTACCACAGCCTCTATCTCTGTCTCTACCACAGCCTCTATCTCTGTCTCTACCACAGCCTCTATCTCTGTCTCTACCACAGCCTCTATCTCTGTCTCTACCGCAGCCTCTATCTCTGCCGCAACCTCTGTCTGTACCACAGCCTCTATCTCTGTATCTACCACAGCCTCTATCTCTGTCTCTACCGCAGTCTCTGTTTCTACCGCAGCCTCTATCTCTGTCTCTACCGCAGTCTCTGTTTCTACCGCAGCCTCTATCTCTGTCTCTACCACAGCCTCTATCTCTGTCTCTACCACAGCCTCTATCTCTGTCTGTACCGTATTCTCTGTCTCTACCACAGCCTCTATCTCTGTCTCTATCGCATCCTCTATCTGTGTATCTATCGCAGCCTCAACCTCGCCCTCTATCTCTGATAGAACCGACTGATCCAGTGGTGGAGATTTCTTCGGTAACTGGAGCTGCTTCTGTTGTTGGGCTGTCTTCCACTGCTCCAATCGTCCCCGCGCCAAACGCAATGAACACCTCTTACTGGTCTCAGCTGCCACTAACTGATCTCTGACCTGATCTTTGGCCTCCTGGAGAGTCAGAATCTGCTCATCTCTAGCCTTCAGCTCTTCATGAGCTTGTTTAAGCTGCTCTTGAAGACTGTCCTGCTCGGCTCTTGACGCTCTCCACTTCTCTCGCAGTGCCCAGATCCGTTCATCTCTAAGCTTCAGTTCTGTCTCGCTCTCTGTCTCGTTTTCTGTCTCGCATTCTGTCTCACTTTCAGTCTCACTTTCTGTCTCACTTTCTGTCTCGCTCTCCGTCTCACTTCCTGTCTCATTCTCTTTCTTGGAAGGCCAGAGTCCGAAAAAGTTACCAAAGAAAGAAGTAAAGCGAGACATATAGCTCTCTGTCTCTCTCTCTGTCTCGCACTCCATCTGTATTACTACTGAAGGACAGTCTGTCTGTGAAAACTGGAGTAGCAGCTTTCGGTGGGCGTCCTCCAACCCTGCCATTCGCTCGTGTGCCAAACCCAGTGAAAGCCTTTTACTGGTCTCAACGGCCTCTAGCTGATCTCTGACCTGATCCCTGGCCTTCTGCAGAGCCAAGATCTGTTCATCTCTCACCTTCAGCTGCTCTCGAAGACTCAGCTCAATACTGATGTCGGTCTGCGCCTGTATTTCAGCAGGCAGCGTGTTCTGTGTGGCAATGTGAGGTGTCGCTTCCCTCAGAGCAATAAGCTCCTGATCTTTCGCGTTTAATGCTTCTTGAGCAAGTTTTAACTCCCGCTCAAACTCTCTTCGCGCTTGGTTTGACTGAACCCTTCTTTGTTTGACCTCCTGCTTCAGGTCTTGGATCTGATTTGTCAGATTGGCCTTCTGACGCGCGGCTATATCCTTGACTTCTCTCAGCTCTTTGCCATTACTCCTGAGAAAGGCCTCCCGAAACTCTTCTCTAAACCTGTGGAGGTCCTGCTCCATCCCCCATTCTCTCCTGTTTATGTACACTTGTAACTGTCCATTTCTCTCTCGGTAATCCGCTAAACGTGCAGTACATGCACATTCATGCGGGGTCCCACTCATTTTGTTTGTGTTTGTGTGCGAAGTTAAACACAAACAGGTAAAAAATGGAAATGAAAGTAAGTCTTATCTGTAAATATATCTACTGCTGTATCTAACTTTGTGTAAAGATGATACTCCTGAAATCCTGTGAGGCACGGTCGGACTTCTGGGTTTGCCTGGACTGCAGTGCCACCGTCCCATACACTCAAGATAAACTCATGTGTTCCGGAACCTTGTTGTGTCATCATCGCCTGGAAGTGGGTATCCATAGAAACCGTTTCCATGGAAACCTGTCATGGGAATGTCCACTGGAAAATATCACAATACAAACACCAAGATTGCGACCAATTAAATGATTAGAATACAGAATTACCCAAAATGACAGAAAAAGAAAGATACACCGATGTTCAGGAATTCATGTTTTTATGTTCATTTTGGTCGTTAAACACAACTTTAGTTTGGCATTTCAAGTATTAGAGAGTGAGGTACTTTTGTGGACGTGATTCAGAATTTGACCAGGAAAGATTAAATAAAATGAAATACTAATACAAAACTCTGAGCTAACTATCCCTATGAGCCGAGCCAAATTAACTGTCCCTCCAGGCCTGAAAACTAACAGAGGACTTCCAGGTACTCTGCAAAGTCCTCTCTCTGTCCCTGGCTCAGACTAACAATGTAGTTCAAAACAGATACATGAAAATCTTTAGAAAAAGAGAAAGGGCTTCCGAAGACCTCATTTTTGTAAAACCGTAGAGCCTGGTCTGGGCCTGGTCTGGGCCTGGTCTGGGCTCTTCCCCTCTCTGGTGACAAGAGAGAGGTTCCGTTTCTCTGTAAATCACTCCATTGTTTTACTCTAAACTCATAGACCTCACTGACACATAATATAAAAGCACTTTGATATAAAACAGTTCATGGTTAAATATGAAAAAATCATAGATGTTGAAACATGGATGAAAGAAAATAGAAGTGTGTTCTTGTATCGGCGTTTGTGCTAGGGCTATCATAAGCGAACAACTAGTCCAGGGGAACGGCAGCGAGCGCACGGAGGAGACTGTGGTTTAAAAACATGGAGGAGTCAGAGTTGGACTCAGAGACCGTATCATCAGCCACAGTACATTAAAAAGATTGAAGATTAAATCCCTCAGTTGTCTGCATAGCTAAAAAGAACTCTTTTTAACCTGGATTTGAACATTGCTAGAGAACATTGCTTGTCTCACATCTCTTAGCTGCAGAAATCTGAATCATCAATCTATCTAAGCATCAAATCTCATTCATTAATCAATTATGAATTATAACTGATAGTATTTATACATTTTGAATTTCAACTAAATTATGACGAACGAGAGAAAAAAGAGTGGATAGTTACAAAGCACTATACAATTGTTGTGTGTATTTTTCCTCTTACTCCACACAGTGTGAGAAGCTGGGTCACCGTACAGAAGATGCCATAGTCTAGATGAGTTTAGCGGCAGGAGAAATCAGTGTAGGAACCTACGCAGACACAGGGAGAACACGCAAACTCTACATAGAATAGCCATGTCTGCGGGAGGATATATTCTAAAAGCAACTATGTGAATGACAAGGGAAAAGTACTATAACACGGTCAAAAGCTGTGAAAAGTTTTGGGCACAGAGTCACCCAAGACAGAATCACATCCACCAAGACAACGACATTAAATAGACCCACTTCTGTGATATACCACTTCAGAACTTCTTGAGACTACTTTTCTGTTCTCTGAAGCGATAGGTTGGATATTGTGATCCCACCAAGGTTTTTTCTCTCCTATAGAGACGTTGTCATGACCAATGATTCTGAATGATTCACATGACACACGAGATGAGTGACTGAAAGCACATAGGGTCTGAGCTGCTGACAAAGACCTCTTTCAGGTTTCATGTTCCCATATTCTTAAGGGCGAATCACTCGACTGTATAGAAGACGTGTAAAGGTAAGAAAATTGACAATATATATATATGGCATTGGACATGTAAAAGCGAGTGTCAGTTCCATGAGTATAGGACTTACAGTAATAATTCAACACTATAATGTTCTGTAACTATAGCGATCAAAGACATGGTCAGTTTTATGGGACATTCTCGACAGGAAGTAGCAATAAAGAGCACATTACTGAAAGTCATTCTTCTTATGATTCAACCTAGTCTTATCATTGATTGTAGGGGGATGACTGTAATCTATTCCAGAAACTTTGACTGTCTGGAAACACTATGGTAAAACTACAGTACAGAGAAGAATAACTCTGTAGTACATTTATTATTTATTATCAAGCTGGTTACTGTTCTAATTGTAATCATTATTTCTTTAATGGTCATTGTTTCTTTATTCTTCATGACCATCTCTGTGGTATGGAGCACAAGTTTCAAAACAAAACAAACAGCAAAGCATCGTTTTAACAAAGGAAGGACGTTTTCTTTAATAATGCATCAAGTTTACAAATTATTCTGTGGATTCCATTTTGCAAAAGTGCAACGTTTTTTCGCCTTGATGGGTTTTTGACAAAGCTCCTGAGGGAGATATCTGTCTCTGTTTGGAACCACTTCCAGCCGTATTCTCCAGACTATAAGCAGCTACTTTTTCCTTGTTCTTCTCCTGCTTGTATAGCGATTGTGGTAAAGTTGTCAGAGCAGAGTTTATGGATTTATTATTTGGACTCCATCAAGTTTTGTACAATAGGTCACTTTAAGTCACTATTGACCTGCACTAGGACTGAAGAACCAGCACTGCTATTGCAACTTTTTTATTGTACATAATTATATCCTGCACAGACTATATTATTAACTTTAAAGCTGCACTAAATGACTTTTTAATTTGAAGCAGCGATTTCTAAGGTAAGCGCTGGCCTCGCTCTTTCTCCTTTCTTCCACGTACCCATGAAGCTATCGCCCCCTATTACCCCACACCCACTGTTGTTTACAGAGCTAGCGTCTCACAATATGGATTACACATTTGAACGTGGATGGCGTCACCAAAGAATGATAGAACCGGGAAGCGTGGAGGAACAAGAGTTTCTTTTGAATGGCTGTTTCGCTGTGTAAGCAATTACTGGTAAAGAAGACACGGGAAGTTTCAGGTTAGCCTCCGTCGTCCGTTTACCTCAGCTGTCTGTGCTAACAAGAGACCTGTAGCTTTTCTCAAGAAATCTACAGGTCTCTTATTGACCCGAGACAGACTGGTAAGTAAGTCATGGAAGCTACACCTCATCATTAAATCAAGCTGTGACCAGTACAAACAGTCATCTCTCTGCTGCATAACATCAAAAACCTGTGGCTTATATTCAGATGCAGCGTGAATGTATTTTCTTTTAAACATATAAGTGGTGCGGCTCTATACAGGTGCAACCAAGAGTCTGAAAATCTCGCCTTGTTCTAGCCGCCCCCAATCTCCCATCTCAGTGATGCTTGTTCTGTACTCACTCATGGGGTCCACGGGAGGGTTTTCGCACAGCTCGGTCTTGGCCTCTCCATTGGGCCTCTCGCTGGGCTTCTGCGACAGCCGTGATGACATGGTGGCGGCGGTGACCACGGCCTTGAAGCTGCGTTTCCTCTTCTGCACGTTCATCTCCGGGTGGAAGATGATGATGTAGACCTTCGGCATATAGAGCATGCCCAGTGCGACCGAGGCACTCAGGTTCATGGAGATGGTTAGGGTGGTGGTCTGGATGTAGAGCTGCAGAAAACACACACATGTATCTTTAATTCACCATGGAGCTGCGTCATTAAGATAAGCCAACCATATTAAGACAAGCCAACCATATTAAGACCAATCCAACTTTATTTGTATAGCAATTTTCCTACAAGGAGTAAAACAAAAGTAACAGTGCTTCACAGTTTAAAACGTTGACCCAGTTACCCAACAAATCCACTTTTAAACGCCTGAAAAAACCTTGCAGACAACAGTTGGTAAATAATCTTGATCCATATAGCGCCTTTCACAAACCAGGGGAAACTGGAGCACCTGGAGAAAACCTACACAGACACCTGGGGACAAGCGAAGTCCTCACAGAAAGGTCCTGGAGGTGGATTTGAACTGTGATGCACAAGCGCTAACCACTGCCCCACTGTGTGTGAGTGTGAACGTGTGTGTGTGTATGTGTGTGTGTGTGGGTGTGTGTGTGAATGTGTGTGTGTGGACGTGTGTGTCTGTGTTTTTGTATGTGAGAGCGATTAGAACTGAATAAGTGTCTGTGTCCAATCCCTTTTCAGACTGAAATTTTGTTCATCTTTGTGTTCTGTCAATAGTATTTTCCTGTTGGTGTTGAAGTTTGAAATAAACATTATAAAACATCTTAATACAATACATATAATACTCTATAATTACTATAAAACTATAACAATTACATGTTAATCAATGCTAAAACTATAGATTCAAATATGAGTATTGAGTAGGTATAGATGCAATATAAAATCACATCAACAGGACAACATTTCTGGTCATAGAGGAAAACAAATGTTACTAGTCGTATTACGGCAAGGAATAAGGATTGGATTCATACATAACAAATACATAAAATACATAACATTTTACTTGTTGGCGCTAAAACGTTTTTATCCCTATGCATATCCAAAAGTTAAAACCACTAAACTGCAAATGTATAGATTTGACCTCCATGTCTTCCGTCTATGTGGCTCACCCTTAATAAATCCTTAAAGACAATAAAGTAATTATACACTTTGTAAGACTAAGATGGCTCCTACCAATTAAATTACTTAATGAGCCTTGGCCTTTTGGTTGAACGCGCAACTGCAGAGAGGACAACATAAAATAATAACTCCACAAAACACAATTTCTGGTGGTAAACAAAAGCCTTGAGTAAATCCAGCACGCTAATGACTTTATCCCTGGCATGTCGCAGGTGTAAATAAAAACACGAATCATACATGTTTTTCTAACATTTGCATTTGTCCACATGCAAAGCTACACAGGCTGCAGCTTCTTCCATTATGGCTTGGAAAAGAAATAAAAGCACTTGACATCTATCACGACTGAGCCACACGCCTCCACTCACCTCTATTATGACTATTCTAACAGGACTCATTTTAATGTAAATTGAACCTCGTGCTTGATAAATAACATGGAAAATAGGGACGGAACAGCACATCTACATGAGCGGGAGAGGCTGCTTCTGATTCACAGCTGCAGGCAGGCAGTCTGTTAAAAGCAGAGATCGTTCAGGAAAGGGCCCGTGATGTTGTGCATATAAACATGTTTGTGGGAAGGAACGGTCCTACTCTAAGACGGACGAGAAACATTGTGCATATTTCCAGAGCATAACTAGAAGACAGGAAGTGCGACACAGACGGCATGGATGCAAGTGAACGGATTCATGCACAAATTGTCATGGTGTGAATTTTGTTAGCCTGGTCGTACCACACCATAGTACAAATTACATTTCCTACTAAGGGCTGGAGGTGCTCCATTGAGCTCCATTAACAGGTGGGAGGGGTTAACTCCTTTTGCAGATTGAGACGATTGGATCTGAGTTTACTGTGACATAGGTGATGCGCCCGAGTGAGTCGTTAGCATGTAGCATTTAGCGTAGCCATCTCCTTTGCCGCTAACAGACCCCGTGGGGAGTAGCGCCACGATTTTTGCCAGCGATTACATTTTTCAAACATTCCTCTTGCTCCGGCTTCAATTTCTTCATAGAACCTGTAAATAACTTAATTCATATTTTGCCATAATTGATTTATTTAGTGTATGATCAGCACTTTGTTTTTTGTTGCATGGCAACTGTTTGGCCACAGGGCGTTGCCTAGCAACGCAGTAGAAAGTGGCAGTTGTAGCATAGTGTTGTGTGCTACAGCTCTTGGTTCTTGTCAAGGTTGTTTTCAGTCAAGATTATTTTTTATGGTTTGTTTCAGCCCTTAAGCACCTAGTTGATGAGGGAACAAGATTCGTTTAATGTTGTTTGTTTATTTTCTCTTTTCTGTGATAATATGTAACGTTTTTGTCTACAGTTAAGTTAGTTGTATGTTACTTTTGGCCACTAGAGGGCGTTAAAACGGCCGTTAACTGCTCTGTAGTAACAAGGGATCATTTGAAACAGTTTGATTACAATGTATATGATAATTATTAAGCAATTAAGGGTAAGGGAATGTTCAGTTAATAAATAAGGGAAAAGGTTAAGGGATATGGCAATAAGTTAAAGGAATAGTTCACCGTTTTTACATACTGACATATCAACTTAGACTAGTTGATATGTACCTGTCTGGTCTTTGTCCGTGCGCTCTGTCATGCAAACGGAGCAAAAACGAGAGCACAAACGAGCTGA
>JAPMNZ010964319.1:0-17465 GCA_029875035.1 Pomatoschistus microps | reverse complement strand
CACACACACACACACACACACACACACACACACACACACACACACACACACACACACACACACACACACACACACACACACACATTTTGAACTTGATACTCTCTACATGTAGCTTTTTTTTGCCGTATTATTTGTGGCTGTAGAAATGTCCCTCTCCTTCACTAGCTTTGGTTTTGTTGGCGCAGGGAGGGACAAATGGGATTGAGGTCAAAGTGCTGCGGACCACCTGCCACGCGCCTGGCCAGACTCGCGCTGCACCTCTGGCATGTCGCACAATAGATTATTTAAAGGCCCTGACGTATTCCTTTTGTGATGTGCTCCTGTATTATACCTTTTGAAGTAGCCATCCCGTTTGTTTAATTTATTTCCTCTCGTTGTAAAAAAGTAAAGGTACTCTCCCAGCTAGGAATATCCAAATGCTCTATTTCTTGTGGTATCATAAGGAAAAAAAAACGTATCATTTTGTGTTATTTAGACCACAAACTTAACTATAGGGAAATCCTCTATTCTGTTTGTCTAATCGAACAGAAATCTGATGATCTAGTAAAGCATCGTAGTTGATCAGTAATGAACGATTAAGAAACTAAAATACGAACCGAGAATGTCTTCTTACAGCTGAGTAATAACTAAATTAGTTGTTAGTGCCTTGGCTTACCTTTTTAAATGTGAAGTTTTATATTTTTTCCAAAGCAACCACTGGTTAGACCGGCCCTTTCTTGCCCCAACTGCTTCTTATTTGGACAGAACAGATTTTAACTGGCCACTTTCCATTAGCCCAAATATTCCCCTCTAGAAAATCTTATTTATGGTGGTTATGCCAAGAGGAGGGACTGTATTAAATATATTGATTTTGAAAAATATTTCCTACCTGGTCTTTTGGTCAGAACATATGTATTCTTTTAAAAATGAAATACAATATCACAAATATCACTTTTTAATATTCATATCCTGCTGTAAATCTGTCGAGAATCATAAAACCTTTTTGAAGGCCTAAATCGGTGTTGTTTAAAATATAGTTAATTGATTACTAGATTGAAATGGACAACAATTTCAAGAATATATTAGTTGCGATGAACTTGTCCCTTTGTGTTACATTAAGCATGTTTTGCGTTTGTGTTTTCCCTCTGCCAGGCATTTCCAGAGTCAATGATCCTTAAAATTCTGTAATTAAATGTAATTATATAGGCATTGTTGTATCTGTGAATAGTCATGTGGTAAATGTTTTGGTATAACACAAACCTAAATGAAACTCCCACCGCACACATTGGCCAGCTGGTCAGCACTTTTATCTTTGGTAATCTTTAGTGACAGACGTGACTATGGTTTTCTCCTGGTGCTTAATGAAAAGCTCTTCAACCATAATAGATCATTGTAAAAGTTAAAACAAAATTACTCGTGTGATGAGGATGCAAGTAAAATGGTCCTCTGCACACTAAACAAAATGTAAAGGAGAAGTCCGCTAAGAGACTCATCGACTGGTGGCAGAAAGTGCTGTGGTCGGCTGTTCTGTGAATCAGGTCCTGTCGTGTGTTGTACGCGCCGTCCACTCTGCGTTCCTCCGCCATCACAGAAACAAAGATATATGTCACCTTCGCCAGTCTGCCCATTTACTTTTATTTCACGCTCGGGCTGCAGCAATATCAGCAAGACGGTGCACAAGTCCTAAAGCCCCGGAAAATCTCTCCCCTTGGTCTTGGTCTAGAACCTAGTCTGTTCTGTTTTTAGTGCGGGGTAAGTTGTAGCAATAGTGCAATAAAGAAGGCCTTTGTGTCAAGTTATACTGCCAGAAATGGGGCTGTGATGATTCAGGGTGAGCATAAAAAATCTTTTGAATGATAATAATAACATTTTGATATAATATGTAATTTTAAGACAGACTTAAGACAGACTTACAAAGACCACACAAATTGTCTAAAAAACATGTATTCAATATTGATTTTTTAATTTATTTATTAGAAGCCTATAGACATTTTTTTTCTCATATATGTTATTTATATTTTGGATTAATTATACGTTTGAAAACTCACACATTGCAAACAGAAGCTCAATAGAAAGGCACCAATAATGTAGTAAATATGTTTAAAGGAGCCAAAGGCCTTTTTTCACAGAATCTCATTGCTTGGAAACATTGATCACACATAGATCTTGAATTGATCTCAGTATGAATCAAATCAGCAAGCTCTAAAAGATTTCAGCAAGCTCTTAAAATATATCCGGCCCTAGTGTTTGTCTTGAAATAATAGAAGGTAGAATTTAAATGAGAGGATCAGGGGCGGTGTATCGACTGCGCTACAACCCAGGCCACAATACACACCTTAGGAGAGGAGCAAAGTTGCCGTCACATTTTACCTTTTATTCAATCCCTTTTAACAGAGACACAAAACAAAGTTATTAAACACAAATCTTGCACACCATACATGAGTCATCAGGTTATTCACGTAAATCCTTGTAGCTGTTAATGTTACGGTGCTGCTACTGCTAATGATAACAAATACGCAAAAATAAGGACTTTGGTGTATTGTTCAGAAATATACCTCCTATAATGTCTTATTAGCGTTACAGGAATTGTGCCTTTTTTTAAATGCCGACAATTTAGCTAGATATCGACTCCAGAACATAAGGTGCTCCCCTGTGCCGGTGTTTAAATGCGCATTACGTGCTCTGCTGTTGTAGCGGGGTGGGTGGGTCTCCCCGAGGTGCAGGCGATTTAGGAAAGATACAGAGGGGAAACTATTGGTGACGGATGATTCTTTCAGCTTCTGCTCCCAAACGGTGAGGAAAAATCAACTCCACCAAGCGGACGAGAAACACTGTGTTAGATTATATTTCATTTTGTTCATTACTCACACGCCGCCGTACAAGGTGCAAGTGTGTTCCCTCATAAATTAGACCCACAGTTGTTAACTTTTACAATTGCGAGTCATTTGCTCTGAAAAAGGTTATCTCGGACATCCGGCCGGAGCGTGTTCTTCTTTGTGTGTTTAATGCAGCCCTGGGCCTATGAGGGGGTGCCTGCCTGCCTGCCTGCTTCGTCTTTCTCTTTCCCTCGGGCGGTGAGACGCCGGTAGCTGTTACAATACTGTAAACAATACGATTAATAGCCCGTGACTCATAAACAGACTCCAAACAAGCCGTGCCAGTGCAGGTCCATACCCTTTTACGTGTCACCTCCATGGAATATCTGCCCTCCTTCCCTCTCTTGTATATTGCTCTGCTTTCATTTAATACAAGTGCACAATATTACAACAGCACAGTTCAAAGCACTTATGGTAATAACGCTACACCTCCCCGCAGTGCTTTGGAATTTGCTATATCTCAATACGCCCGATGTAATGCTTCATCCTGTCACAACAAACGGGCCTCTCATAACATTTGCTCTGATTTAAATACCGTACATATACAGTATATTCATCCTGGCCTCTTGTGCATTTTGACATTTCAGGCATTTTTTTTTAGATTCAAAGATAATTGCAACAAGAACAGCCTCGTGTTAAAAAATTATCTGAATTAGAAGGCTTGGCTCCACTGACAAGCGGCCAAATTAGTTCATAAGTCGAACCCCGCTGAGTGTGAGAAAGGTTTGAGTGGTCTTTTAGTTGATAAGTGATCTAAGTAACTTTACACTGCAAAGCATATATATTCGCTCATGCTTAAAGTTACTTTAATTGAAGTGATTTTTCCTCATTTCGTTGTTTTTACAGCAATTGATTTAGTGACTTAAATTACTACTAATTTGTAACCTAATTATAATAAACTTTCATTTGAATTAAGACTGTACATTTCTAATAAATAACACACATAATCTGTTGAAAATTATCAAACTACCCAAACTAAAATAATGCCAGTGCCATCAAAAACATAAATTACAAAGCGCAATCTTATTATATTGTCCTGTAGATGTGTTAACTGGTGGGGGCTATAGACACATTTGCTTAGATTTAACAACAAACTCTTTTATCGCAGGAACTGTCATTTGTATTGCTAACAGTTAATGAATTGTTTTAGTTTTTTTATGTTACATGACAATTCATTTTTAAACAATTTGACTTTTTTCAGCAATTATAACGTTTCTTCTAAAGACCACACACACTAATTGTAATGCTGTGATCTAATATCTATTTTGTGCAAAGAGCTGCTGTCCGCTACACAGCGCCTGGCTCTCGTCTCCCCTTGCTCATCCAACATCGCTGCAGGAAGCCAAGTTTCACTCAGAGCAAGGAGTTTTAGTGTGTATTTAAGCCTATTGTAGACTTTCAAAACGACTGTATTTATTGTCTTTTTTTATTCCCAAAACTGTAATTGTCATATTTTGTGTTGTTATCCCTTTACAAAAGTTTGCCTTCTCCTGCTGAGTATCATTAGGCGTTTCTTTTTGCTTGCTTTTGCCTATTCCCTCCCACAGTGTAAATGACTGTTTGCTTCCAGTGACAGTCAGTTTAAAAGGTGTTGTAGAAAGACAGCTGTGTGTTCTGGCAGCGACATGTGAGTCTCTGAAATAGAGTCTCCCCCCTGCTATTTTTGAAACAGCAAAAGACAGTGTGGTCAGAATATTAATCTCTAGTGGCACACAACACTCAGGCAGGACACGGCACAAGTAAAAGTTTCAGTTACCATCGTCTTTTATTAAGAGGAAACAGAAAAGTGAACACAGGAATCACTCAAAGTTGCAGGCCACTGGCTGTGACCTTCAAGCAATATCAGATATTCCAAAAAGACATCTCCTGTAGCTTTCAAAGCATAGCTACAGCTGGTTGAAGGGGACCAAATCCATTCAAGAGGTGATTTGGTTCCATTTTACCAGCTTTAGCAAAGCATTGTGGGAATTGCTGTGACAGAAAAGGAGAAAATATGTGTTTAAATGGACATACATAGTTGCACTGCCTCACTGTAGAAGACAAAGTATCATCGAAGACATTAAAGCTAGAGATGCGTCTTGTTACATAATGTTCAGTGCTGAGGCCTGGAGAACACTTCATTCAGATATTACCTGTGTGAGAGACACTCACCGCAGTGTTTGGCCCAATGCTGCACATTCACCAGCTCCCAGATACATTAGATCAGCCTTACCCAACTTTTTCTTTGCTGCCTTGCAGGCAGACGATTTATCCTGCTTGCTATCTTTTTAGGTTTTATGTTGCCCCCTCCCAGAGAGTGAGAAAAATTGTTCCCTGAGAAAAGGATAATAATAATCTGTGGCAGTGCACTTGAGTCAAATGTCCCGAAGTCATGAAGCAATTACAGGCTGTGACAGATGGGCGCTGCTGTAAGCTTTGCACCGCTCCGGTCAGTGAGATGGCCAATAGACAAATGTAGAGGCACGTCCACAGACGCCTCTCTGCGGTTCCACTCGGGGCTGTCAGGTCCCAACATTCATTTAAGTCACTCATTTAGGGCCAACTCACTGATTTGAACAGAGTGAAGTGCTTGAACAGGAGCAGTAGGCTGAATGCTTTAAATGTATTCAATAGTACAGCTTGTTCCTTTAAAAGACTAAATGATTATTGATACATAATACAAACCTATAAGGGTTATTAATTCTTTCTACCACTAGCTGTTTCCCGTGAGTGGCCTGCAACAGCTGAGGGCTCTGCAGCATGTGGACAGGATGGAGGTTAACATAAGGCCAGCTTGATATGGCACACCAGAGGCACATCTATTTGTAACATAGCCACACAAACAGACCAGTCCTTCAGAGTCAGGTGGCCAGGCGTCTCACCTCGTCTAAGAGCCATAACAGGGCAAAAGCAGGGTCCGACAGCAGCCACTGAGTATTTGATAATGTCAGCATCTGCTGCGTTTGTCACTCAGACAGCAGGTCAGTGCTATTGAGGGCTGGGGAGGAACTGCCATGCACTGCTCTTAAGACTTGACAGGGGCAGAGGGAGCTGGGAGTATAGTGCTGGACAAATGGAGAAGTGCAGAGTTTGAAGCTTTGGTAACAACTGAGAAAGAGAATAAAACACTTGCTCTGAAGTGTGCTGAAAAGAACATCTTCAAATCACCTTCATTTCTTAATTTACATTTTAACTACTTTCTTTTCCATTTCAGTTTATCAGATCAACGTGCAAACCTAATCAAACCTTTTACTCATTTAGTTTAATTGTCCTCCTGGGTATTCTTTGAATGCTACGGGAAATAATATACACTTCAATACATTATACGGTTTAGCTCACCTTTTTCTAGAACATATAGACTGGATGTGGCTTTGTGCTGTTTGGGCTTAGTTGTATTTATGGAAACAGCCCCTATACTTGGCATATCAATCAGCTCACAATGAATCATCTTGTACTTCATTATAACAGCACGGTTGTTCTCCACTTGCTACACAGCGGCAGTAATGTGATTGCACTCCGAATTTTAGGAAAATAAATGTAATTCGATCTCGTGGAAGCCAGTACTTTGATTTCAGTATTTTAGTGTAACTAAGTTTTATTATCTACTCTAGACACGCAGTCGTATTCTTCATTTGTAATAAAATCTTGAATAGAATAATCAATGAGTTATTACTTGCTTACATTCAATTTGTCAATTTGTTTTATGCTTGTTGGCTTTCTTAATCTTTTTAAATCACAACTATAAATCAATCTTGTAGCGGCGTAATGGTGCCTTATTGTACTGGTTACACTTGTATGTGGCCTTGACGAGTTGCTTGTTTCTCTTTTCTGTATTCTCATTGGCCTTTATTTGTCCCAAATGGTCTACAATTGAAATCAGCTGACAGGCCAGAGCCGACCCTGATCCTGCATTGTCACTTTTTTGATGGTCTAATCTGACTGCCGTACGGCCTAGCAAAGCATTTGGCAAGCATAGCAAACGTGAACAATGAGAACAGGAATAGGGGAAGAGGGAGGGGGCTTTGGGGCATTGGGGTTGATGCGAGGCGGGGGGTGCGCATAGGGGCAGAAACAGAAAGGGAGGGCACTCGTTCTTAAATACATGAGATTGTTAACACACGCGCCATATGATACTGCGGGATGAAACCAATTTGTGGTAGCAACAGCAAATGCACCCTCAGCAACTATTTCTTGCTCCTTGAAACACATTTATTATTAAAAACACGGCAACATTACGAGGTGGACCTTCTTCACCTGGTTTATTTTCTCCAGCCAAGTGGGAGTAATGGAAAAGATTAGAGTTTACTGGTCTTGAGTAGCAAGGCGATTATAGATTATGACAGTTATGCAGTAAAAAGGCCTAGTATTTAAATAGGAGCTTTGTTAATTTAACGGTATCATACAGAGGGCCATGACTTGCCCCAAGGCCTCATGGTTGGCCAGAGTTTTTCACACTCATACACTCATTAGAATGAAGTGATGTTTTTTTTTTTTTTAGATAATTACATAATTGTCTAATGAGTCATTAAAACAAAATGGATGGGATCTCTATTGGTGGTGTGAGGCTGTAGAAAGAGGAATGCTAGGCTCCCTACAGCTGTTATTGCTGCAGTGAGACTGCCCAGAGACAGTATAGCTAACATGAGCATGCACACATCCTCTCTCTCTCTCTCTATCTCTCTCTCTCTCTCTGATCTATACGTATTTTTCTCTTTACCCCTTTATCAAGTATTAGCCATTTTACAAACAAGGTATACATTTTTAAACAGTCGTGAACAATGAGAAATCTTTACACGAGGACTTTCACCTCAGAGGAATACATACTTCTTTACATTCCATAGCTGTCATATGTTCATATGGGTACATAAAGAAGTATGTGCACCAAGGAGGCAGTCGAATGTATAAATATGCTCACCTTTCGTCAAGGTCAGGAAGTTGGAAGCAGAACAGTTTTCCTCACCGCTTCTCTCCCAAGTATGGTAGTCTGCACCGTAAGGTGACTTTGAGTGTAAATTCAGTTCAACACTCAGGGCTTTCCTTCACTTGCCATGTAAGGCTGGAAGCCAGTCCCCCCGCCCCTGACACACAGGAGTGTGTAGTCCATACCATAGCAGACTGTCCCAGTGACCCCACTGTCCTCCACAAACATAGAAATGATGTTTCCTTCAAAGTGGGCTGGCAAGGTGGTTTTTTCTTTCTCCGGAAAAATGTTAAAAATAGCAAGCTTATTAGAAAAAAAGTTTTGTCCATGAAGTGTGAAGCAGCTTTACAAAGCACCTTGAAGTGGCGGACAAGTGCTGGCAATGTCCATGGTGCATAGACCTCCTGTTCCTCTCATGCCTCTTCACTTCTGGGCTCCTTTACACTGCACGCTACATTTGTACCCCTGTCCCAAGCTCTCTGGTGTCAGGGCTGTCCCCAGTGGCTAACCGGTGCGCTTGCTGATGTTTGAAAACCAGGGTGATCCAAGTGGAACAGGAAGCTATTGTGAGCAGGATTTAGGCTTTCGGCGCAGAGGCAGGCCATAGGTCACATGAAGGCGCTAATGCCCACTCAGCACTTGTGGATTGGTCCTGGTGTTACCCCCACCCACCGGTAACTCTCATTATGGCCTTGTCTCCATGTTGGTTTCACTGTGAGCTCACGATGTAGTTTGATCTGCTCATACATCCGGCTCTATATAGTTTCCCCCCAGCTGTTTTAATGCAAATGGGGGGATTTTAAATCGACACCCATTTTCAAACTAGTGAGATTTTTCCGGTAAGTCTCTACTGAATATATACCCTGAACTATCACTTTCCACAAGTCTGAACTGGCTAAAGCTATGCTAAGCTAGCAGTATATCATACACTTTCTGGATAAACAATATGAAAGAATGGGCTTGTATGATGTAGAATTGAATAAATGGTTGATGTGATGCAGTATCTTTGCCTTTGCAGTTGAAATGAGTTAAGGTTATATCAGAGTTGACAATACAGAGATGGGCTTGGGCAGGTGGATGAGCTGCTTCTAAAGATGTGACGTCCCGTTTAGGAAATGTCACAGGCGGTCGAGGAGAGTGAGGGGTGAAATTCTTTCCGACAAACAGCAGCGCGTGGCACATGCTGCACTGAGGTGGCCTATGGTTTGTGCTGCAGTACGCTGTGCCCTGTTGTCCCTCTGTCACTCTAAGCGAAGTAAGCGTGTCACTATCCCCTTTGCTGTGGTTCTGACACACATCCTCTAAGCTAACTAGTGTTGTACCCCTCTGGCCCTCCCCCCCACTGTTCCGCTAATACACCTCTCCCAGCTGTGTCCACTCAATCGGCTTTACCGCTGTACATAACTTTTGACCCGTCCACTGTCTGCTAATCTGCTGCTTTGTCATCATGGGCCATACAAAGGTTCTAGTTTGCCTTAAAAAAGTAACTTGCATCCTTAAACTTACCTCTTGCCAAAAGAAGAAAGGCACTGGCCACCTCATCTCAGGTTTACTTACAGTGGTTCAATGGGACCACAAGGAAGAGACAAAAAGACAGAGCAAAGTGTGTTAAATCCCTGGAGTTGTGGACAGCATGCTGGATGTCAGGTGTCAGATGCAGCTGCGGTGTCTGTGAGGGAATGTCTCTCCACACCAGTGCAGCTCTGAATTAACGAGTTCGTCATTACTCAGCAGCAGGACTGCAACCATGAAGCCTAATGAGCCAAAGAGCTGTGCTGCTGCAGCATGTCCGGCCAGTGCCAGGAACACAAGAGCGCAAGAGAGAGAGAGTAAGAGTAAGACGGGGAAGGAGGGCGAGGGAAGATGAGAGCGATGGAGTAGAGTACAAAAAACGTCTAAAATCCATGTGGACCCCAGAAACTCCCAGCTGCTTCTCTCCTCCCGCATCCTCTTCACACTTTTTACATTCTCCTGCTCCTCTACGACAGGCGCGCAGAGACAAAAGGGGTGCTCTGTTTAAGTTTTGTCCCATTGCTGCTGCCACTGCTGCAGAACAGTACATTTCCCTTTGCGACTCTCAGACAAAACCATGCGGTTAATAACTGATCACATCCGAGGAAGAGACAGGACAGAGAAGAGGAGATGCCGTGGACCAATCACAGGGTAAACTCCGTCCAAAAGCCAAGGAACAGCATATATTACCTGTCAGATCAGTTTCTAATAGCAGCCGCTCCTCCTCTCATTCCCATAGCCATAATGACCTAGCGAGCGCTCCAGCTGCTGCAACCATCGTGTGTGTGCGCCGGGTGCACGCCTGACTCGCTGAATCAGCTCCTATGATCGGGGGGAGGAGGGAGGGGGAGAGCCACATTCGGGAGGAGGGGGAGAGAGAAAAGTGGACATGCACGCATTCCCACGCATCCCACATCACTAGGAGCAGTCGTACCTCCTGTAGAGGAGGCTGGGATAAAGGAGTGCCGTTTTAAAAAGGGGAAAGAGGGAGAGAGAATGAAGGAGGGGTAAAAACTCTGCAGCACTGCTCTTCATCATGTGCCGCTCAGGATGAGAGCCGGAGAATGCCCTGGTCACCAGAGACATTGTAACAGCCAGCCTCCTCCGCCCTGTCGGCACGCAGCACTGCCCCAGAGCTTAGCCCACTCCTAAAACACTTTTATTATTCAGAAGAACTTTTAAGGTGCCAGTTTACAGAATGTCTGAGTGCATTTGTGATAGTGGGAGCTATACCGCTGCAGTGCAGGACAGCTGCACTTTAATAGTCCCTAGTGTACAAATGCAATTGCCATTGTCATTCACTTGCAACAACATGTGAGAACATAGTCTTGGTAGAGGGTTTGATTAACAATGTAATCTTTTTTGTCCAGCTCGTTTTTTTTGATACAACTATGCTCTTTCACCAGTGTGAACAAGAGATTTTAAATAAACTGCTAAAATGCATCAAAATGTGTAGTATTGATTTGAAATAATCTGGATTGGCACGTTACTACATCTAAACGGGGATGATGCTGGTGAAGTATAAAGGGCACCAAGCACATGAGGGACATACTAGCAGCAAATGAGGACCAAGAGGCCAGCTATCCCGCTGCTCCGCTGCACAAAGCATGGAGCGCTAAGCGGTTAGCACATTGTGGGAAGCCAAGCATTTGAAACACACCATGGCCCAGTTGCCGGGCTGTTCCTGTGTCTTGTCTCACTACCTTCTTGACCATATTTAGTCAAGCAGTGCAAAAAATAGTTCCCACTCCTCTCCACTTCTGTGCTCCTGGCTTAGCCCCCCCTCATCCTCACTTCCCCCAAAGCAACTGTTGGCCACCGGCTCCGGGAAGACTCCCCTATGGCTCACTGCCTATTGATTCCACTGGTCTGCAAGGAGAGCGCAGCATTCGGCCAGCTAGCCCCTGCTACTATCATTTGCTGCTCTATTTTTAGTAGCTCCAAATAAAGTGGTCTCTCCTGCTCCCACTTCTATACTCTGACCCCCACCACCCACCCTTTCTGTTTTACATCATTCAGCACCACTGCCTCTGATATCACCATGTCCTTTCCACCACCTCAGTCTGTAGCATTTTTAAAATAGACTGGGACCATGCTGTATGTGTTGGTGCTCACCTTTTATACTTTGAATAACAACCGTTTCAAGCCACAGAGAGAGAAGGTGAACCCATAATGCTAGGGAAGTTCGGGAATGCACTTGACAGTAGGACATACTATTATGTATTTTATTTATTTACCCCACGCTCTGCGACGGGTTACAGATGTAAGTGGCAGTCTCACCTCACGGCACTAACTTTTTTTTGGTTTTCCTCCCCATTCTGAGCACTCATTAATTTTCAAGTGTCTTTTTCAAGCTTTCCCGAGGCGCGGCCACTGAAGAATCTGTTTAATTAGTTGGTCTCATCACGGGGCACATCTATACTGTACAGAAGCAATGTCCTCTGTGCCCTCCTCTCTTTTTCATTCCCTCTTTGGCTGCGGCGACAGCATATAAGTCCCCCTACTAACCCCACCTGAATTTAAACTTCACAATCATGGAGTCAATGTATTTTTACACAGCACTCCACTCCTCTAAACCATGTTGCAAATTGTACATTTACGACACCTGGCTTGCACTTCTGCAGAGCAAGATTTGATAAGCCTTTTAATATTATGCTGTCGTTTTCCCCCCCCTCACTCAAAAGATTTATTCATTTTCTTGCCAGAGATAATGTATTTAAGTGTGCCCTTTTAATGAATGTGTTGTCACTACAATTTATAGCTTTTCAATTGCATTATCTTTATGGCTATTACAAGAATTGACCATTTGCTATGTAAAATGGATTTACAGCTAATGTGGCAACTCAAAACTTGACCTGACTGGGCCAGTTACAGTTGAGGCTTTACACATGTGTTAACCTTTTATTAGACCATAGACAAAACTAGTGCTATTCAATATGACACATGCTGTGGCAATAGTAATATTATCATTTCAATACTGAAAATTAAAAGAAAACTTGATAATGCCGTGTTATGTGCCTGTTAGTGCAAAAAAATCTAGACCAAGATGATTGTTTTTGACTGATCCAATATGTCTAAAGGGAGAAGAGGGTTTGTCACACATCACAGTGTCCACCTGTATTTTATTGAGTGTTGTCAGTACCTTGTGTCCTTTGTTTCCCAACCTTTGCGAGTGCTCACTTTCTTCTGTAAGTGTGTAAAATGTCATGTCCCTCTGTGGAAGAATGTTGCTGCTACATTGAGGAAAATGACAGGTCCCTAGAGACACAGACTGGAGCTCAACGGGTCTGATATCAATGCTTTTCAAACTATCAACCATCAATACTCATTTGATTGTAAATTATAATATTGAGGTATTATTATAAATTTATACCCACTTTTAGGTTTTGGATCCTTGTTGGAGCTTGGGTTAGGGTTATTAGTTATAAATGATATATCTTTATATTTATCTCGATATACAAACACAAACACGTGTGGCATTTACCTCTGAAGTCATAATGGTTCATGTCATATTCCCTCACATCCTCTTCTGCCCTTTCTGTCATCAGGGCTATTTCATGTGACAAAATAATTCTATGCACCAGTTAATAGTTAGTGGCCAAAGTCTTGTTTAATGAAAGAAAGATGCTGTCCATCGTGTCTCAGACTGAAACTCTACAGCAGCACCCGCCGCACAGACCTTTGTTTTTGTTCATGAAAATAACTTTGAACCAGAAACTAACAAAAAAGGAACAAGGCTTCAGACACTAGTGTTCGCAAAATATCTCTTTGTTTGATCAATGTCCAAATAATTTTTCCCGAATTATGAACATTACTACCTAAAAAAGTTTTACTGATTTTCTTTTATTTACAGATGAGATGTATTGTCACCAATAATAATTGGTGACAATTATTATTCAATAATTGTCACCATTATTGAATAACTGAGTATGACATTCCTAGAAGTCACTGCCACTTACTGTACCTGACCCTAATGGCCTGTATAGTAAGTTTTATTGATAACACCCCATGTTTGTGGAATCCCTCTGTGGGTCTCCTCCCAGTCCATCCCAAGTGGGCCAGCCGACCAGTTTAATCTCAATTACACCAGAACGCTCCATCTGCCCCAAAATTCTGTGGCAGGTCTCACATCCTCTCGCCCGTGATGAATAGCATATGGTACAATGTTTAGCTGAGCAGTTAATCGATCAATAAAATGGGCTTCACTAATGGATGCGCTTTTTTCTCTGGGTGTAGTAAGGGGCGGTTTGTTCCCATCCCAGGCCCCACTTAAAATGTATCTCCATTCATTCGGCACAAATATGGAGAGGCTTTAAAATTGGACCGACAAGAGAGGCCCAATAAAACCTACAGGTGGTTTGAAGTCCTCATTGATCAAGTTTTTTGAGGTGTAAATGTTTTTGTTTTATCTCTCTGAGGACGCCAAGTCAACTATTAGCACAATTTTGTTCATATACATTTTGAATCATATATCTCCTCCTAGTTTCCTTTCTACTTGTAATTGGAAATATATATCAGCGGTATCAGCTGACATACTGCAAGACCAAAATGTAAAAAAGAAAAAGTTAATTCCATGGCGTCTAAAGTTAGTTTTGGCATTTTTAAACGTTTGCATTCTAGTCTGGTTAGTATTTAGTGTTAGAAAGCTTCTTGGATTAGTTATGTGCTAAAGAATGTTTTTGTATAGAAAAATCAAACTATTTTAATATACATATTTTGTATATATATTTTATATATGCACATCTATATTTTTTCCTTAAATCACAATCAATCTTCAATAAATGAAATATAATTGCATCAATAGTATATTATTGTTAAAATTGGGCAGAAGGATGTTTACTGTATCATAGGGTTTAGAAAAAAAACATCACATTTAAAGTCCACTGTATCAATTATTTGTTTGGTATCAACCAGTTCTAAAAGAGGTTCAGCCCTAGTTCTGTGTTGTAAATCACATCTTGATTAATACTAGATGGATAAATTAATTTCACCCCACAGTTCATTTGAGTCTATTTTTATTTGTAATTAAACATGATGATTGTCTCTGATTTGCAATTACATTTTTACGTATCGATTCCTGCTCTACTTAATACATATTTTCCTTGTTTAGCCCCCTATGTGTCAAGTGTTTTCCTCGAGCGACTGTCCTAGTTGGTCGGCCTCCCTGTCTCGCCCTAATTCTTCTTTCTGTACATTTGCCCACCAGACGTCTTCTTGGGGATTACAGCGTCTTCTAATGAGTCCAATGCATTTTGAACCCCTCGTCTGTCCACTGGCTTGTCTTCCCCCCTCACTCTCCCTCCTGCTGCATTTTCCTCACCTAAACCNCCCCTTTTCTTCCTCAGCGCTTTACACAGTGCATCATCTGAAGAGGCGAGGCTGTTGAGCGCTCCGAGGAATAAAAGTGATTTATGAATGGGAGGGAGGGCCTACCTGGTGCTACTGCTGAGAGGGAAGCCTGTGGCAGTGGGACGCTCTGATCCTGCAGCCTTTTGTTCCCCACAGCCACACTGCAGGGAAACTAGTCTGATCCTTTTGGCGCCCCATCTTACTGTTAAAACGGGAAAAAACGCCCATGTGTAACACTGGCCCATGTCATTACTTAAGTGTTAAATACTATCCAAGAGCTGCGGCTATACTTCCTGATCATTTTCACAGTTTTCAGGACAGGAGCATCTTCTGTGGATGTTGGTATGTAATTATATGATAGTGGTTGATGGCAGAGGCCTGGGAGATGAACTAGCTCAGTAAGTACTCGTATCTGTGATGCATTTAAAGATATGGATCATATTTACCAACAGGGATTACTTCCATGCTCAAACTAGACAAAGTGAGTTCTTGACACACACAATGATTGATGCCGAGTAGTACTCTTTTGTAGTACATGATGATTGCTGATCTACTTATTTTAGTCTGATATCATATCAGCTTGTTCAAACAGACTTTTTCAATTAACTTTATGTGGCATAGTGTAGAGTTGCAGTCTATTTAATATTCAGCAAGCATAGGTAGCAGGCTGCAGGAACATGCACTCTGGCTTAATTGAAAATTGTCCCAAACTTTGAACCCTCCCCGTGTCCGCCTCTTTGAGCTGAGGCCAGTTCAGCACATCAGCCAGAGGACACGCTGGTACAAGCACCAAACCCCTGGAGACCAATCACATTGCCCACTCGCCTTCCAAGGGCTGGGCCAACTGTGTCTTTGAGCCAATAGATGTGTTCAGCCATGCTGTAATGCTGTGTCTGTCCTGTGGTATACTGAAACAGCTACAGCACATGTGGAGAGGAACGGAGAAGGGAGAGATGGAGCAGAAAAGAGGTAGAATGGGGGAGGGAGGGAGCAGAGGTGGGAGGGAGAAAGGGTTACTCTTTTACTGTAGGAATCAAGGACATAAAGAGCTTTTGGGAAAGTGACTATAGCATGCTAAAGAGCGCTGCATTGAGATGCACACAGCTTGATGGTGTGTTTGCGCCCAGTGCCAAACCTAGAAAGATCAGGATTTATTTGTGGCACTTTAAGTGCCTCTGTGATGCAGGCTGTAAATATGACACGATGAGCTGATCTACTTCTACAACACAGCTGTCAGGCATCTTTAATATTTTCTATTGCCATTTAAAAGTAAATGTAGTTTATCTATTTGCTTGATTGGAGCAAGTAATGTAATGCTTATTCCATCTGCTGTCTGTAAGCAAACAGTATATTTCTGTAGTAGAATGTTGAACAATCTTTGAAACAAATAAACAACAGTAAGATGGGAAAGAATAACCACATGAGTAGTGGACCGATACTTTGGTGCAGGAGTGATCTACCTGAATATGGAATACGCTGCTCTATGGTTGTACAATAGTGGCCAATAATTCATCCATGTGAATGGTAATGTTGTGACAATTACTTTTTGATCAGAAATAAACATAAATGATGGATTCAAAAATGTCCTTTTCACTGAGCAAAAAGCGGCTCACACAGCTTTAAATCACCGGTCATATCTAATCTTAGTCAGTTGAGGTGTTCGTGACCCTAACCCACTCACAGGGACGCGCTGAGACTCACATTTAAACCTGACTTTGCTGTTGAATTATTCAAGCCATGTTACCTTGGTAACCCGTGCGGACACCAAAGTCAATAGCTCCATGTAAATGCACTATGACAGGTCAGAGAGGATAAGAATTTCTGTTTGCTTGCGTCTTTTGGTCTGTTTGCGCATGCCTGCAAGTGGCTGCTCTGGTCCCAACACAGGGAGAATACTTCCATTTGACTTTGACAGCATATGTCTTGCGTTGAACCTTACTGAATCCCTGACTCCAGTATCAGTACAGCGGTGGCTTTTTGTGGAGTGTGTTCATGTTTGCAGCAGATTGTATTGGCTCCTTTAATGCACTGATGCAGGCCTTATGCCCAGCCATTAACACGTTGGCTGTTAGACATTTTCTGTGCGGCTCTCGGGCATGTGGCCTGTTGTCTCAGTGCTTAGGGAAAGCAGTGGCTGATACAAGGCCCTTTGATCCCCATTATTTCCTGCTGCAAACAATGGATTTTAATTAGCAAAATGCTCGTTCAGCTATGGCTTCCTCCGTGGCTTGTATGTCAAGCAGCAAAGGGCTTATCACTGGAATATGTCAGCTTGTTTATGGCACTTTGGATCTATTCTGACAATTATTGTATGTGCAGACATTTCCCATTGTCTTGTTGATACAGGTATATAGTGACTACAGCTCTATGGAGTAGGGATGGGAAATGAATCGAATTGTTTTGGCTTTTTGAAAAAGCACAATGTGTTTTTTTCTTGAAAGACAATGGAACTCTGTCAATCAGTGTTTTAAATGTCTCAATGTGCATTTAGCTGACAGGCTTTTAAATCGTACATTTTCATCTTTTATTGACACATTTTATCTTTAAACTAATTGTTTCTATGTTATGTTAATTATGTTGCCCTTTGTTTAAAGGAGCAATATGTAATATTTGCATGTAAAGTCATCATTAAATGGCCCCAATACTTCAAAAGACTTTATTAAATCATGCTCTTTTCAAATACATCTTTAACTGATAACAGTAGGTCATCCGAGATATTTGAATATCAAAATTAGTTTTACGACCCGTAAAAGTTGTTGTTGTTTTCATTTTGATGTCCTACCCTCCGCCGTTTCGCCAATCAGGAAGTGCGGGGTCTGGGTTGCCCGAACTCTCTGCGGCTAATCTCA
>JAPMNZ010964315.1:0-15872 GCA_029875035.1 Pomatoschistus microps | reverse complement strand
CAACGCATAGATAATCGCACAGCTCCTGAATAGAGCATTTTATTGAATACCAATGTGTTTTCAATTAGCCTAAGAATACCGATATCTACTCAAGCGTGACCAATGATCTACCATCCTCAGCTTTCTTTGTGCAATTTGATTTTAAAAAGACCTATTTCCTTTGTCTTTATTAACCTTCAAGCCTGAAGCAGAGTTTACATTGGGAGGTTTGGTTGAGATGAGCTGCTGGGGTATAACCTTGCCATATCCACGGAGGCACACTGACACTGTAGCCCAGATCTGCCAATCAAAACACACACGTACAAAAAGGAGAAATAGAGAAAGGTGAATGCTCACGAACCATGAGCTGGCCTTCAGAAAAAAAAATATCACTGCTTTACTTTGTATTCAATTCTCCATCTCAGAAGTAAAATCTCTTTTTATTATGTGCAATGTGTAATAAAATGTTAGTCTTTGTATGGTTTAGCTTATATTTACATGTGTCCTCTGCATTTGAACCGATCCTTGAACGACACCAGGGCAACATGTCAGGAGCAGTGGTGGAAATGTGGTGAAAATGACATGGGAAAACAACTATAACATCAATGTCAAAACCTCTAAAAATAGATTTGCCCTTGATGTCCTCTTTCAAATAAATAATCTGCATGTACAGTAGAAACTAGAGGTCGACTTATGTAAAAAGATGTGCAACAAGCAAAGCAGAACCTGAAGATTTCCTTTGTGCTAAACTGCAGGGCTCTAGTTTCTCATTTGGCAGAGTGCTTGTCAAACTAAATGTGCAATTGGAGAGAGGCAAGGGGAAAACACTCAAGTCATTTGGGCTCCGTTTCAGGCATTGTAAGGAAGCGGTTGAACGTACTATAGAAATATACAGGCATTAAATGTAACGGCGCTTACAGAGTGCAGAATTTAAGAAACATTGTGTTCTGAAGTGGGGGAAAACAGAGCTTACAAGAATTATGCAAACTAATAATTTAAGTACACTGTATTTGTAGTGGATTTAGAGGATTAGGGAAATTTGGGATTTGAGAAAAAAGTCAAAGACAGAAGCATTTTTTTCAGTGTGATGAATTCGTTATTCAAAAATACAACATTGCAGGGAAAATGTGTGGACTGCAACGCCATGAAGAGACCCACTCCTTGCTGTAATAATAAGGATATATATAATAATAATAATAATAATAATAATAATAATGGTGCCTCAGACTTATACAAGGCTTTTACAGGATTGTCACGTCTCTCAGAGTACTACACGGCTAGAGCTTGTGTTTCACCGCAAGAAGGTCCACCGCCTTTCTGTGTGGAGTTTGCATGTTCTCCCCACGCCTGTGTAGGCTTCCTCCGGGTGCTCCGGTTTACCTCTAATGCGCCAGTGTGTCTCGCTTCTGTCATCACTGTGTGTTGATACTGAACTCTGAACATTGTAAAGTGCTTTGGGTGATCTTGGTCTGTAAAAAAGTGCTATATAAATAAGCTTTACATACTTACAACTAACAAATAACAATCTGCACCTTCATCCCCTGTGACCACTCCCAGATTCACACTGCTCCATGTTTTTGGTGATGGGGGATCGAATCCATGTATTCACCCACTCATTGTTGGTGTTTGTTTTGTGCATTTGCTTCAGTAAACGCATTCCCACATGATAAATCTAGAGTGAAAAAGTAATAAGTACCATCCCACGTGTGTGAAATACTGAATAACAGCTGCAAAGACTATTTAATTTAATTCTTCTGTGATTTCAAGATGTGGCTCTAAACTATGCAGACCACAGACGAACAGAACAACACACACATGCTGTTATCAGGAGTCGGCTATATTCTGCAGAGTGAGCTGAAAAAGGAAGCATAAGTGTCCTGTTGCAATCATTAGCGATAATGAGAAATTTGGCTCTGTATTTTCCACTATTTCTACATTTTAAGAGCCGTCTCGAGGCAATGGGTGTTGTCATATGAACCAACACGTCTCACCGTTTCAGTTTGATTTGGAGCTGTGATTTAATAAACAATGACAAAGTTTGGTTGGTTTGGCATATTTGTGTGGAGTTTGCATGTTCTTAGATAAGATCAAATTTTTAAATATAATAATAATATAATAAATCTTTATTCCAGACTCAAGGTCCATTTAAAAGACAATACAAACACACCACAAAACACACACAAATCGATCTCACAATGAGAATTGTACATTCTCCCATTGTCTGCATTGGTTTCATCCATTATTACTCCACCACTAATGTATATACACTCAGTAAATTCTATCCCTTTGGTGCAGAACCACTGAAATAGAGATTCTGAATCTCACGAAGACGTTCATTGTTAAATAAAAATAGATAATGGCATGCAGACAGAATGAGCGCCACGGCAAACACTCATTGATAAGTAATGCTTCTCAAAGGAGGTGCAATTTGAAATCATGATCTGCCAAATCTGTGAATGGAAAGCCTAATACTATCAAATTTAGTTGCAGAACAGGGCCTGGTTAGTTCTGTGATGGGAGACCTCTGGGAATACCAGGTGCCAGAGGAGCTGGCTGCGGCTGTAAAGTATCAAACTGACTTTGTGTCTTTAGGCAAACACATTACCTAGTATGAGTCTGGTGTGTAGGTGAATGATTGGTGGTGGGCAAAAAGCTGATGGCACAAATCTTGCTTCCGCCAGCCAACTGGCAGCTGTGGCTACAGCAGTAGTTTACCACCACTGTGTACAGAGATAACATGAGATGAAACTTTATTGATCTCACAATAGAGAAAGTTACAAGAGTTTATAATTAAAGTCATGTTAAGCGTCTTTGTAAGAGATATCAGTGTAAAGCATTACATGCACTAATGTTCATCCATCTACTACATACCTACTACCACAGGAGCTTTATGTTGACAATATCAAAATGATTTCAACTATGGTGTTTACAGAAAGTTACTTTTTGTATAAATAATACTTATTGAGTGATCTTTTTATTTTTTTTTATTGTCTCTAACTCAAGTTCTTTGCTTTACAACCTTTTAATGCTATGATTGTCAACGAACACAACTCTAACTTGACTATTCTAACCTCAAGACCAAATTTTCCAAATGTTCTATATTTAGGATTTTGGGTATACCACAAGGTGACATTTAAAGAGGGCAAACTGAATCAGATCTATCGATATCAGACAATTCTCCAAAGGGCACAACTGCCCAACTCACAATCCTACTGCACAAGCCGCAACTTTCAATAATCTATCATTTCCCCATAAACACTGACTATATAAGGCGTGGCTTTTGGCAAGTACCGTGCAGTCACTTCATATTGCACTCGTCGAAGCACCGGAGTTGTCCTGGCAGCACATGGTGTACCAAATAATCTGATGGCTGTTCTTTGAGTTTTGTCACCTGTTCCTATATTTCTGCCAAAGGAAAGATAGATGGATGTCTCTCTGGTGGAATATTCTCCGTGGGCTAAGACGCATGGAGCAGCAGGTGTTGTGCGCGTGTCTGGTCAAAACAATATCACAGAACACAAGCTGCTCGTTTTGAAGAGGAGTCTGCGAATGTGGCGACTAGAAAAGGAAATTAACCTACGTTTAGCCTCCAAACCGCAAAATAAGGCTTTATATGAGGGAGCAGTGGCCAAGCGTGTAAAAAGAAAATATATAAGTGTCAAACAAAGTAATATAAACAATAGAATTTTCCTTTTCGTGAAGGATTATTTTTAACTGAATAACTATAAATGGCCCCATACGCACAAATATGTGTAGAGTCAAAGTAAGGCGCCAAGCTAAACAATATCTAGAGAGCAATATATTACTGCTTATCCATATTGATCAAAGTAAAGTAATGGAAAGGACTTCAAAACAAGCCACTTTTTAACTCAGTTTAAGCAGGTCTGGATCTGTTTAAAAACATGGGAACACTGGGAATACCGGATGCCTTTTCTCCAGTTTGTAAATTGATTGACGAAATAGTTGAAGTTAATACCATGTTCCACCAAAAACTGCTGCTGTGTCCTATTTTAAATATCTGCATTTATGTATCTTGTTTCATATACTCATTCCCTATGTGCTGTGAACATCAAAATAATAACAAAAAACATAAAAAATCTCCCCTCTCTGGGACAAATGAAGGTTATGTAATGTTATTTTATCTATTAATAAAAACAGCACAGCATTCTACAGGCTCCCAAATTAGAAAATTGTTCAAAATGAACTTATTTCTGTAATTCAACTTCAAATTCGAATACAATTTTATGTATAGAGCCCTTTACTCACTCATGGCGACTCAGTGCTTTACAATAAAATCACATACAATTCAACTTAGAATGTGAAACCAATATATGACATAGATTCATATCCTGCAAAGTTAAATATGTTAAGCTTGTGTTTGTTATATATTCTACTGATTCTGGCTTATCATCCATTTTCAAAATATCCACATTATTTGAGATGTTTTAGTTGGGTTTTTACCAGCTGCGAGCCATAATTATCAAAAAGATAAAAGATAAGGATATATCTCACTTAGAATGTAATGAGTCGTCCATTTAATAGTTTCACATGGTACGTTGAATTACAGAAGTAAATAGACTTTCAAACAATAGTCTAATTTTTCAAATTTCACCTATAAAACTGTCTAACCCCTGCGCTTTGATGGGGGACACCTAGTTGCATTGGGGCACCATTAAACCGGAAGTACCTAACTTTAACACCACAAAAAATCTAATCAAATCGATTGGCTATCAAAGCAGCTTGGGTCTCTCACTAATATTCTAATGTTTTCTGGCCTTTGTCAAATCTTTAGATCAGAGTAGCAGCCCTCGCTCAGCCAGCTCTCAGTATGTAAAAGTTAGAATAAGATAAAAGACAGCGTACTATTTGGTTCTTACTAAACCAGTCAATTGTAAAGTAAAGACCTTTACTTCTACTGAGAAGACAAGATGAACCTCCCAAGACTTGTGTACTGTTGGGGCAAACAAGCTTCTCTGTTCTATGTAGAAAATAACAGAGAGATTCTCCAGCTTTAAGGAAATAGGTACCTGCTTCTCTCTCCAAAGCAGCACTCCCTCCTCGATGAGCTGCTGTTTGAGTCTCAGCCCCTCGTCCAAAGCCCTCATCTGGCCCTCCACAAACGCCCGCTCCCTCTGCCCTAGATTCCTGCAGAGAAAGAAGGATAGCGAGGATATACACTCTATTCATTACCAGCGGAACAAAAAATAACACCGGCCACCTCTGCAATAGCCACAGTGTGATGGCCCAATTCAATATTTAAGGGCCACACATTGCAGCTGGAATCCAAACGGGGGAAAAGTGAAGTAAATAAGAAGCCGCGTGCCTGCCTGGGTTAAATTGTTTTTATAGTCTGCCACTGCACAATACGAGCATGGAGCTTGTGAAAACATAATGAGATATTGTCCGGATGCAGTTTTCAGAAGCAAGCAACAAGAATTAAACCGCAGTGTAAAATAAAGAGTTACATAGCTGCAGTGAAATGAGGTTCACGGCGTCGTAAAAACTGCCATTGTTCTCAAATATATGGCGACGCATTGCCTTGGCGATGCTGCGCCGTTGTTTTGTCATAACACAACGTTAACGGCATTTCACGTATCACAGAATGGAGCTGATAAAATCGATACAATAAATCCAGATTGTGATTTCATTTGATCATGAACGTTAAGTATATCGAGCCTAAAGCACAGAAGACGTTAGAATATCAACATGTTAAATGACAACTGGAATTTCCCTCCACGTATGTGCATTTTGTCTGGATAGTCTTCACTGATATTTTAGTTAGTTTGATTTATTTCAAACCTGCAGGAACACAATTTCACATATCTTTACATGAATATTGGTTTGAAAAGGGGTTGGATGAAGCAGATGCTAACTTTCCAACCATTCAATACAATAGTACACAGAATACGATATGTAAATAATCAACATACAGAATACAAATATGATACTGTGCAGTACATACAGCAATATAGGATACCCTACCATGGGGTATTGGACACACAAAACACCCAAACACACACACACACACACACACAAACACATATGTATTGACCTTTACTAGAAGGTACTTTACTATGAAAGCCACTGGATGCTTTTGGTCTACAAAGCTCTTCTCGGGCTGGTTAGGTAGTTTAGTCAGTTTAGTATTTATTTGGAAAGGACCATGCACAGCAGCATTAAGCTCAGAGACAGATATGTTCTGCACCAGATTTTAGATAAACAGATCATTTCAATTGGTTCCATCGTATCTGTCTTCGAGAACCTCAAGCCTCTACTCTCTGGCTTCAAATGACATTTACCACCTACATGATCCATGCATCGGACTGAAATGGAGAAAAAAGCGGTTAGATTTCTTAATGGACTGAACTGGTTTCTTTCATGCATTCTGCTCCTTTTTACCTAAAGACACTTATATATCTTATATAATTGTTGTTACATTTGATCTTTGTTTCTGTATGTTTAATGTGCTGACCTCTTGGCCAGGTCCCTCCTGAACAAGAGATTTCAATTTAAATAAAAGCTAAATAGAGTCTAAAGATATCAAGAATCTTAAAGTAATGATTCTGAATAAGTTCCTAGGACTTGACAGTGCACATAAAAGGGTTCACGGCTGCTAAAAAGATGTTTGCCACAAGATGGAAGCCCCCGCTCTCTGACAGCAGAAGATTTTTTTTTAAACATTGTTTATTTGGAGCTGTCCACAACATGCATAAAGAAATATCAATATGAGGAACAGTGCTGTGGACAAACACACTATTTATTTTATTTTTGTTTAAGTGAGTAATAGAGAATCTATGTGTGTCTGTATTTTACATGTGTGTTTGCTTGTTTTTTTCTTATAAAACATGTACAAAACAAATGAATATATATATGTATGTATGTATTAGTATTGTTGTATTTCATTGTAAGTTAATTATGTTCTATTTTCTTTCCAACTTTTGTACATTTGGGAAATAATACTGAAATGTGGTGTGTCCTCATCTCAACTGCTTCATACAATACGCAGATCTTGGCCAAAAATGCACAATCACGTTTTCACGTTTTCTAACACCCTTTGTTTTGGTCATAACGTCTCAGCCTGTTGCCTTATAAACACAGTGACACCATGCCCCCTGGTGGTACAAAGCGAGAGTCACCTTCACTCTGGAGAACACATCTTGAACCAATCACACTGCTGCAGCCACAATAAAGCTGAGGTACCCAACTTTCCAACAACAATAAAAAGGAATAATGTAATAAAAACTGATCTAACTCATTCCTAATTATCAAACCACTTTGGTACTATCACAGTTTGGTTTTCCATATATGTATCTTTTGGCTTTTTCAGTCAGAAAAGTGAAAAATAGTATCCGTTCCCATCCCGAATAGAAAGTCAAAGGCCATATTTTTTTACTTATGCAATACTCTTTCTGTTGGGGCAAACAACGTGTACGAAAAATGTATTCAAACAGCTTTTCAGGCGATTTGTTTGTATATTTATTGTGGACTGGATGTGTAAGTTATTGTTCATGATTCATTTAAAATTCATGAACTGTTCCTATATGCGGATGATATTATTGCATATTTGACTGATTGTATTGTGGAACTGATGAGAATATAAACAGAATATGGAAATGTGTCATGATATTCATTAAATATAAATACATTTGAAATTATGCAAATTGGCTGTTTAGTTAAAGAGGAAATTGAGCAAGATACATATTCCTTTGGGACATAAAATCATAAAATAGTCATAAAATATCTTGTAATTAGTGTAGTAGTATTAGTAAGTAAAGATTTAAAGGTGAAATCCTCAGCTGTCCTTGTGGTGACCCGCATTTTGTTTTGATTTTTTTTTCTTTTTTTTATCTATGGCCAATAAAATTCAAGACAGACAAACAACAGAAATATAAGCATAACAAAAAAACACAAACACAAAACGAGGACAAAAGGGTCAAACAACGACACCAAAGAAAAAAACTCACAAAACAAAGGATTTTTCACATTCACACAAAAACTGGTGCTTTTCTTTTTCTGTTCCAACTGAGCATTCTTCTAAATTGTGATTTGTGACCTACTTTTTAATACCTATGATCTCTGAAATGTCAGTTTACAACAAAAATAGCAAAAACTTACGTAAAATGAATATTGAGGTCCAAACATAGACAATATGTTTGAGGAGTTTACTTTTCAATACAAACCAATAAGAGCCAGAGCGATTAAGACCAGAACTTCCATATTGTCTATGGGTCCAAAATCATAAATACTAAATCGCTAAGTTGATATAGTAATAACCATGAAAGGCCTATTGTTTCTATTTTAAAAGGAAAGTTTAATGATGACAAACTGTATAAACATTTTTTAAGAACCCAAGCAAGAAGCAGACCCACCACCAGGACACCTGCACAACCATTTTTTGATAATTGTCAGAATTGAAATCATACAAGTTATTTTTTATGATCTATTCTCAGTAGTGATGGAACTGACCAGCACGAGTTCTGGCATCGAGTGGGACTGTTGTATTCGTCTGAGGCGTCACAGCAATCTGGCTCCGGAACAGCAGAGATCCGTCCAACGCACAAACAAGAATAGAGGGAGAGTACACAAGATATCAGCCACAAGAACAAGACAATATGCTTTTATCCATAATGAGCTTTGTCTATTCAAAATCACAGCGTGGAAAACTAACAAGGATGTTGGGCTCTATTGAAGAAGATGGTATGATTCCATGAGATAGATTTATAATGAAAACAAACAGACACTAGTCCGTGGCATTGGCCCAAGCAAGACAGAGTTAAGTAAGCAAGGAACAGAAGCTAAAACAGATAATCAGTGTTATAAAATACCTGCTATCTTATATTTTTCATATATTTTTCAGCTTAGTTTTGGATAAACACCTTGATTTATTGAAGATCCACCTCCGTCTTTAACTGTCACCGTATGTACTATTTTCCTTTTCAAATACATCTCCATCTTTTATGTGTGTCCGCAGATAATTGGGCAACATTTAGTAATCATATTTGACCTTTTATGAACAAAGGTTTGAAGTGGCTCTGTTCATTAACACACAATGTTCACATTATTGTTTATGGTTATCAAGCAGATTATCCAATCAGAGAGCAGAATGTAGTGTCTCTCATTTGTGTTGCCAGTTTCTTTTGTGAAATGTAACTTTTTTTAAGAAAAGCAACACATATTTATTTAAATGAAAGCAGGTAAAAACAAAATAAGTAGTCACACGTTATACACAGAGTTTGTACCGTTTCAGGCTAAACCCTTGCACGTGGATTGCATCAGTTATCAGTGCTTGTAAGCTACATATGTCTGGCAACAAAAGTTGGATTTTAAGTGATATAATGATTTGCATTAAGCCAGTACGAGTGCATACTAACAGCCCCTTTAAATCTAAATCCACTTTTAGACAACAATAATGTCTTCACATTCAGACACTTAAAATGCAATGAACAAAGAAATAAAAACAAATGTAAAGTCTGTCATTACGTTCATTTTGTGGTGTGATTATGCTGAGATACATCAGTCTCTACATTTTTCAAACCACTGGGATAAAAAAGCCTTTTCTGTAAAACAAAAAAGGCTTGAGTGTTTCTGAAAGCATTGACTGTTATTTAAACATTTGAGACTTGACATCTCCATTGGTAATAAAAGCAGGAGTAGAAGAAGAATGGCAGTCTAAGAAAATGTAGGCCACATTTTCAGAATCTGCTTTGCAAGAAGAAGCAAGGGACGCTGGGAGATGGAATAATGGAGACAGTGTTCTTTTTAGTTCAGCTCGTGTATGTTTTTTGCACAAAGAGAGATGTGACAAGGGGAGACAACACTTCATTGATTTTAAACTAAATTATGTGCCATAAAAAACACATGTAATCAACAAAGGAACAAAACGTGTGTGGGCTTTGAAGTTGTCTGTTCCTTCTATTGTATTTTCATATATAATGTGAAGAAGTACAAAAAATACCAATGTTTTCTTTGTAGAATACGAATTAAGGCTGTTCAAAACATAGTCACATAAAGTTGGCCTTCTTGTCCTTGAAAAAGAGGAGCAGAAAATCCTATCTACCGACTACTTTGCTTCAAAAAGCTTCCGTAAAGTTCATTAGGGTCCACTTGAGAGAAAATACGATTTAGAAAGCTCACCGCAGATGCCATCGTTAACTCGTGATGAAGGGATGTAGTGTGGGCGGAAACCCAGGTTAGTGCAGTAGAAGCGGCCTCGAGGACAAGCGGAGGTGCCTGGAGACGGGAGGGGAGGTTAGGCGGGGTGACTGTTTTAAGGACACAGTATCAGGGACAAACTACACAAAGAAGAAATAAATAAGTGAATGAAAAATGTGTCCTCATGATATTACTGTAGAGATGCAAGAGCACAGATGTACAATGCCACAGTAGCTGCTTTTTGTTCTCAATAAAAGGAAGTACATAAAAATGTCTAGCTTTACAACACTTGAAAATCAACGACTGGATGTATAAGCATTTCTCAGAAGTTCTCATGAATTGCCATAATATGATCTAAACTGAGAAAATGTTGCTGAGAAAATCCTTTTTTTGTTCCATTCCACCTCATATGTAGTTACCCACCACTTTTAAGTATTCATGTATTTTTTTCCAAGAACAAGTTGGATGATGCTGTAAACAGATAATTTACCAGTATTAGACATGACTCCTTTCCCTTCCATTTCTTTCAAGAACTGCATGAAAACATGACTTCTCGTGCAGTGAGGCGCAAACCCAGGTCCCAAGGGCCAGTGGTGACATAAGACATCCACCCATTTCTATGTTTGGATTTAATGTGATCAAAGTGGCTCAGGTCTGCGCCTGTTTCATGTACAAGCAGGAAAAGCGAATGGAAAAAACCCTAATACTGGTGTTTTCTATTGAAAATACACAGAAAGCCGAAAACTGCATGTGTGCAGTGACCACTAGTACCAGACGATCCTGAGGCAGATCTGTCCTGCATGAAGTACAGTATTGTTCTGCATTTGTGGACAGTTCCAAATAAGCAATGGTGCACTTCCATTGTGTTGCAACCGTCTTATAGGCAGGTGTGCGCAAAGCCTAGACAACCCTGCTTACTCCAAGGAAAAAAAATGGAATCAACAAGAGGGAAAAAATTACACTTCATGACAAAGTCCTGTGTAAAAAAATAAATAATAATAATCAAATGGAACTGCGGATGGCCTTCTTTTTTTGAGTACATAGTCCCAAATAGTGTGAGGGTGAAAATCCATAGGGTAGATTTTGCTCTAAGCACAATAGCAGATAATGAAATTTTTCAGAACGTTGAATGTTTACTTTGACATTGTCTAACAAGACATTTGTTGATGAGAATTCAATTCAAGATTCAAGAATGTATTTACCATTTGCAGTAAAATCACATTGGAAAAACTGAACAAGACTATACCCAGTGTGCAATAGTACACACCAGAGCTCTTGTCACGGCGCCACAATTCCGGCACCATGCGATGTTGAAGTTGTTGAACTAAGGATTCTATTAATTGCATTACCGCATTGTTTTTTTATATATCAGCCTAACAAATTTGATATTGTCCATCCCACTATGTCTTTTCACACTGCCTCAATGTGTGCTCCTTTATGTCTTGTTTAAAACCTAAAAAGTGACTGGTTCTCACCTGGTTCATCAGATCCATCCTGACAGTCACAGTAGTCATCGTTCACCTGCTCAAATGGGATCATTTTAGACCCGTCGATGCAGAGAAAAGACTTCTTCTCTCGATAAAACCGTTTATCTAGATTTCACAGATAAGAACATTGGTTAATTTAAAACAGAGGCACAAACTCAATGCTTGAATTATAATATGAGGAGATATTTTTGGATTTGGATTTAATAATGGATTCAACATCTGCAGAAATCAGAAGCATCCCATTAACATTGAGAATTGTCATAGAAACAAGCAACAGATGTCATTTACGAGACAAAAAGGAAAATCACTTTTTTTCCAAGTGCAGTCGTGTGGATGGGGATGAGTAAAAGGTAAAAACAGGCACTTCCAGAGACCTCTAGCCTCAAATGTAGAACAAAACAGCGTTACACAAACACACCTGAAACGATTGACATGCAACTTTGAGGAAATAATTAAAAAAGATAACCTATCATAACATGGTGGAAGGTGCTTCTGCATTATGCCCCCTTTAAACATCTGCATAGAGTGTCATACCGCCCTGGACACAGGAATAACATAGTAACACGAAATGACAGCCAAGATAGACGCGTCCATTCACTGATATCGTGATCAATGCTCATAATGTGACAGTAGCAGGCAATACATCTCATAGAAAACATAAGCTAGCGTTTATTCGGACAGAGCTAGGTGAGGTTAGCTGCCAAACGGAGCGCAAACTTACACGAAGACGAAATTCCTCTTATTTTCCGCGAGTCCACGAGGTGAGACCAGAACACGGCCGCGACAACTACGTGAAAACGCATGTCATAAATAAAACAACGCCGGTTTCCATTCATGACTTTTGATTTGGCTTGAACATTTCAAAGCGGACTGCGGGGACTTCCTGAAACACACGGTCACGTGGCACAACTATAGGATGTGATTGGCTGATGGAGAGCACCCGGACACCATAGCAGCCAATAGGAAGGACCACACGCGCACAAACAGTATAAATATTATGAAGCTGCACGCGGGTTCATCTGTACTTGGCCAAGCGCACTGTCCCTGTCCCGTGAAGGCGTCACGTAGTAAGAGAAACGAGCAACTATTAACTTGATGTTTGGTTGGAGTGCTGTATGTGTATATACCGTGCACACATTTTTAAGCCGTGTAAACAACCTGTTGTCTGTAGTACTGCTTCACATATGAAACTGTCCCTTGCGTCAGGGATTGCGCAATCACTCTAATTCATATCATTCATTCGAGTTGACACCAGTCTGTATAGCTTTATAAAATCAAAACAGACAAAAATCAGTCTGTGAGATAAGAGATACAAAAATAATAGTATCAAAAGCACCTTATGTAAACGATATTCTGTTCAGACTTAAAGGGGCACTGTGTAACTTTTACAGTGGGGTCTTTAAACTGCTGTCTATACTTCATTAGGATGTTATTGCTTTGTTGTTGCGCAAAAAAAATGGATTGCTAGAGTATAAACAAAATATACTGTAGTCTGAAACCGATCAAATGTTCAAGTTTATTTTAGTATAGCTATGCTTTTTTTATGTATCTTTTGTGTGAACAGAGTCAATGCACATTCATTGAGTGTGCCCGTTTTTACTGTGAAGCTAATTTTCAGCTTGTCCCTGATTAATTCTATTCACACTTGCAAAAGTTAAGCCTTTACAATGATGCTGCCATGGGGAGTCGAAGGTGGAAAGGCCCTATCAAACCTCTCTTATTATGTACTATCTTATACATCTACAGATACTTTCCAAAGTGATCACGCTTAACATATCCAACGACTCCTGAACTTTCATTGATTCCACACGATGCACACAAAAGTAGAAGTATTTGAACTGTTTATAATTGGACCTGGCATTGCAATGACGTTTAATTAACACAGATAGATCAATAAAGATAGATAACATCTCACATATTTATTAAAAATAGCAAATCTTTACAAAATATACGATACAAAACAGCCATGTGATAAAACATATAGATACTTTTTGCTCATTTATCATTGAGCCGTGTGTACAGACCAGCGTTGCATAGTGACTCTTTGCTTTGGAGATAGGACAGGTCTCGGATCATGTTTGGGAACGGGTACGAGTCCAGCGGAGGACGCAAGGGGAACACTGGCATGAGTCCAGACGTCACGTACGGAGACATGAATCCTGCCACACCTGCCCCATTAGCACTGGAGTAAGCGAGCCTGAGGGGGCCCATGCTGAGACGGGGTCCCAGGCCATACAAGCCGTCCCCCCCTGAAGCCGCAGGGGGCATGTGTACTGCGGAGAAGGCCGATTTATTGCCCACAGCAGTGAGAGCTCCGGGCAGTCCCACAGGAGGCCTCGTTGTGCCTGGATCTTGATCGATTTTGTTCTCTTTCGCGTTCAGTATGAGTTCTATCGATTTGACAATGTCTCCTTTGCAAGTCCGCACTGTTGACTCCAGAGTGTCCCGTTTCTGATGAGGGAAGATCTTGGCCATGATGTCGGTGGGGTCCCGCTCCGCAGTTGGTCTGTCCGATTCGTTCCCCGACTCTTGGTCTGAAGATGAAGACCGCTGTGGACTGTCTGAGTGCTCGGAGCGCTGGTCGAAGCGCGGGGGTGGACTGGGGCTGCCGTCGCTGAGTGAGTGGTCCCCGTTCGGTGACAGCTCTTTCTCATGGGGAGATGGGAGTTGAGAGGAGTGAGGGGCAAACAGATGGTGGCCCATGAATCCACTATAAAGGGGGTACTTGTTCATCTTGGCATCTAAAAGGATAGAGTTGGATAGATTAGGATTTGGTTGTTTTGAGTCGTCCAACATCAAATGAAAGGAAATACATAATAATTTTACTTTCAATAGTAAATGGTAATTGGGTCATTTCAAAATAATAATATATTAATGCTAACAGAGCTTCTGCAAATATATGATTATCTTGATTAAAGCCAAAGTTTAGTTTAGTTTATCTATTGAACTCTTAATGCACATTATTTTAGCTTTCAAACTGTAGTATTTAGCTTCTAAAACCATTTCTCTTTAGATTTGGATTTGGATTTGGAAATTGCAACAATATCAAATCTTTCCCCAGTAAGTGTGGGCAATGGGCTAATTTCTATTTTTCAATTAAAATCAATTTCAATGAAAAAAGTTGGTGGCTATGGTATCACAATTTGAAATCACTGTCTCTCCCATACACATTACAACGCATTGAAATCAAATTATTACAACATTTCAAACAACTCACCATCTTTTTGATTTCCCGCGGCAAAAACTTCAAATCCAGGGGGAGTGTGAGCAGCTGGCGCGGTAGTAGACGTGGCCACAGCGGAGCCCTGGGGTACCCCGCCGTCCCCGACCATCCCCACTCCTGCCGGGTACATCATCCTCAGCTCGCGGGCCTCGTTCTCCTCCTGGGCCTGCTGCCTCCGGAGGGCCACCTGCGCAGCCATCACCCTCTGCCTCTCCGCGATCAGCGTGCATTTGGCGCAAACGCAGTCTCTCCAGCGGCAAAATCGCTTGTGACCTTTGAGGGCCGAGACGACGCCGTGGTTCCTGCAGCGCGCGCACTTCGGAGTTCGCGGGTAACCTCTTTCCAAAGCGGGGTTGCAGGCCCGGAGGTAGAGCGGTGGTCGTAGAAGTGAGTGAGGCATGGAGAGAGACGCCATGGGTGAGGCGCCATGCGGGGACAGGTTGAGTGGTTGGATCCGGCCGTCCATCGCTCTGTGTGGAAGTCGACTTGAATGGCACTGGCCCCTTGGCGCGGCTCCTTAAATGCAACTTTGCAGGTGGCTGGGTGTGAAACTCAACACCCCAGTCCCGCCTCTGTTCCTCCTCGCCGAGCCAAAGCCCTATCATGTTTATTTGCACCGAGATGAATGGTGGGTTAATCTGGTGGAAGTGAGCGCAAATGCAGCTGCTGGTTGGGGAAAAAAAGTTAAGGTGCGGTTAATCCTGCGAACAAATCTCTACAAACAACTCATCTATACAGGCTTTGAATGGGGTTAGCTTAAATGAGCTTCAAAAAGGAACAAAATAACAGTCCGGCAAATTACAAATCACTTCAGAAATGGCTAGAAGTTAGGGCTGCATTAATAGGAATCCAACAGAGACTGGAATTTTAGAAGTTCTGAGAAAAATTCCCTAAATATAAGAAAAATAGAAAATTCTCTGGATATTTTTATAGTTTGAAGATTTGTTAATGGAACAAACAAGTATATTTTGCCTTGTTGCATCTTTTTAATTGTTTACCCATAGTATACAGGAACTAATGAAAGCGTTTAT
>JAPMNZ010964313.1:2696-13120 GCA_029875035.1 Pomatoschistus microps | reverse complement strand
TGCATTGGTTTTATATAGCGCTTTTTTGGACACTCAAAGACGCTTCACATGTCATTATTCATTCAGTCCATACACGGTGGTGATAAACTAATACTGTAGCCACAGCTGCCCTGGGGCACACTGACAGAAGCGAGGCAACCAGTATGTGCCATCGGCCCCTCCGACCACCACCAACCATTCACACACACACCAGACTCATTCAAAAGAAAACAACCAAAAAAATTATCATGAACATTGAACCCAAAACCCCATTATAAGTGAAAATTAAAAAAGTAAACATTATGCATCCCAGGAGTCGACAATCCAAAACTCAATGCCTTTGGTCCAGTTTTGTTTCATTCCCAGCAGCTGGACTCTTTTTTTCCATAGATATATACAAACAAATATGTGGTAAAACAAACCTTCATGGTAATAAAAAGATACAGATTGAGCAAATTGAGAAAACTTTCCACAGATGCTTAATTTTAATTTTTGTCTCTGTTCTCCGAGCACAAACCTTTTCTTTCTCTACTGTTATCGTTTGAAATACATGGACACATTTATAAGTCCAGGAGCTAAACTGCGTGTGCAATTTGAATGGTCTAATTCTATATCTGCATGTGCATAGATCCGTTTGCTCCAATGTCCATATATTTAGTAAACACACAAACATATTTAAACCTCTTACGTGGCCAAGCTTCCCCCAGACTTGACCTCATGCGGCTCCCAGCAACTTTGAATTTGAGATTATTTTCATTTCCCTGCTCTGAATAAAACATGCCCAATAAAAATCAGTTGGAGCTCGAATGAGATTGTGACAGGCCTTTTATTTGGTCTTTTCAGCTGAGTTCATGTTCCTGCTCTGGGGCGTGTACCTGTGCTACGCGGTCCGGACGGTACCCTCTGCGTTCAACGAGCCACGGTACATCACGGTCGCCATCTACAACGAGCTGGTGGTGTCGGCCATCTTCCAAATCCTCCGGTCAGTGTTCTTTTGAAGTATTACAGCCCTTTATTTTAAGAATGTATGTAAATAAGTCATATTTTGGACGTTTATTTTTCATTTATGGACATTGGTCATCTGCGCCTTACGGACCATTGTGTTTGTTATCATAGCATTTCCTGTGTCCGAACTGTTTGATTCTCTGATCTGTTGTTGGAAAATCGAAAACTTTTTCATCCATTTCCTAGTTTGAATCGTGGTGCTAAAATCTGTTCATAAGTGATTCATCTTTGACCAAATCCCATGTAATTCCAACTGGGGTTTTAGAGTCACAATTAGTATGCCAAAATTTAACATTCACAATAATTGACAGTAGAAATTCTGTTCCATTTCCTCTTCAATATAAATGTTTGGTCTAATTTCACAGGTGATTTTAGAAGCATTGAAACACACTCAAATCAACAGTGTCTGGTTGATGCAAGAAACAAACAAACCAAACTGAAAATGACTTAAATTCGGAAATGGAGGTTAATTGTTATTCTTTCGTTTTCATTGTGAACTGAACATTCACCAGGATCAAGTAACTACCCTGACGTTCCCCACACCCCCACAGACTCCCAGTAAATGCTTTTGGCATAAACAGCGGCGCATGTCAACATTAACAGGATAAAAGTGGTTAAAAGTGTGTGAAAGTGAGGCCGGCGCTGCTCTGTGGGACGGAGGAAAGGTCACAGTGAGTTAATCTGACCGGAACAGTCCACTGGGTGCATTTTCATTTTCAGCTCAAGCTGCTCTAGTCGTCAGAGACTGAAACATTAGGGTTTTGTGAGTCGGCTGCTGCTGTTTCTCAGATAAGAGGTGTGCATGGAGCATATTCAGCATATTTATACGTTGTGACTCACTGAGGACTCAAAATGGCAGCTTTTCTTCAGTTTGATGTTTTCCAAATGCATTTAACCGTCATTTCCTCTTTTCTCACGCAGGGTTTTGAAAGTTCTCTGGGGCTTAGCACTTGGAACAGAAAACTGAAATTTTGACAAATTTTGAACATTTTCTTTTCAAAATATAAATACAGCAGTGTCTAGCCTTGAAGTATTCCATATTTTGCTACACATTTGACAGATATGATTCTTGTTTGCTGTGTCTTGCCGGGAGCATAGACCAACGTCTTCATCAGGGCTAGAGCGTTGTAATGCTTGCTAAAAGAGCATACTGTTTCTTTAATCTTACAAGTAACCAATACCACACACTGTAACTTTTTTAATCGTTGGAAAAAGAACAAATCTGTATTTCCACCTGATTTTTCCAATTAAGCCAAGTTTACTGGTCTTCCTTCCTGTTGTTTTATTATTTTTAACTTTTCTTCACAACTTACTTTTGATTGTGGAAAAGCTATAATGCTATTATCCAATTCAACATGGGAAAAATCATCAGAACATCATCTGAAATAATCCATGTTGTTTGCCACAGATTCTCTCTGGCCCCAGGACTTCACCCGGACTGGATGTTCATGTTGTTCTTCGCTCACACTCATCTGACCGTCACCGTCACTCTGTGTCTGCTGCTCGTCCCTAAGGTGCTGCTGCTACAACATTCTCCTCAACATTTAAAATGATCACACATTACAGGTCAAACTCTGAAAATTAGTTTTTGTCTGTCCGTGGTTCAACTGACTGGCCTTTTTTAACAAGCTGTAAGCCAATTATACACATTATGACACATATATCTCTCTATCTGTCAAATGTTAGTTTCACATTACAGGTGGAATTTAAAAAGTAAATGGACTTCTGAATTATATTAACATTTTCGGGATTTCACTTGAACAAAATAAAAAGTATCTTCTTCTTATTAAGAGCATGAGTTACATTCTTACTGGTAATTCTAATCTATGAATGTAGGATCCGTGCATGTATATTATCTGGATCTACAGTACAAAGACCTTGCATTTAAACAATTTACTCTTGTGCTATTCTTGAGTCAATATAACTCGCCACAGTGATTAAAAGTAGAAGAAAAATAACATAATTTAAGGTTTAAAAGGGTCTAAATGACCAGCCCTGGACCCTTTAGACCCTCATATATACACTGGCAGTATATTTAAAACACTTACTCTCGCACGCCTCTGTGTGGGCTGTATCACTATTCAAGATTAGTCAATGCTTTGTTTTGATTATATTGTACATGCAGAATGAATCAGCTGAGTACACAGGGGTAATTAAGAGCGGAGGCTAATCTCACAGCTTCTGCGCCACAATATGAGGCAAATATTGACTCGAGCCTCCTCCATAACCAATATTATATTTACACAGAGATTTCTGTGTGGTCATTATGTCAAAATTAACATTCACCAGCACCAACCACCAGAAGCCCACCAAAAATGGCGAACGCTGAACGCATTTGCTTTGGCTTTTATGTTGTATTCATGTTTGATTATTGTAATATTGATTTCTGTTCTAGTTTTTGGCCAAAGGGACTCAGGCGCGGGACGACATTGCCACTGAAGCGTTTGAAGAGGAGCTGGACATGGGGAGATCTGGTTCATATTTAAACAACAGCATCACGTCAGCCTGGAGCGAGCACAGCCTGGACCCTGAGGATATAAGGGTAAAGACACGAGCCAAAGATCAAATATATGTCTGTTACCTGCACACACACAATGCCATAGTAACATACAGTACATAGTAGTCCAGAGGTGGAAGGTGGGGGTATCATTAACTGTATATTGTGCCTTTGCAAATCTTAATGAATCAATGATCATGTCTGGCTATACTTGCATGCGAATGCCAGATCCCATCAGACTTGCACAGACTGAAGCTGTGCAGGGCAGGGTCTGGATAGTACTGTGATGGGAGACCTCTGAGAACACCAGGTGCCACAGTGGGGCGGCTGCGGCTGTAATGTGCCAAACTGTCATTGTGTCCTTAGGCAAGACATGTCACCCACATTGCCAAGAATTAGTCTGGCACACTGACAGACTGCGCATGGAGTGAAAAAATAATGACATGTGAAGCATCTTTGAGTGTCCTGAAAAGCGCTGTATAAAATCATTACATTATTATTACAACAATGGTAAGAGTGGAGTAGGATCCTTCAAGGTCCAGTTCTGAAGAGCAAAACTTACTCTGTATTTACTTCAGCTGTGTTCATGTTTCAGGATGAGTTGAAAAAGCTGTATGCTCAACTCGAAGTCCATAAGAGAAAGAAGATGCTCGCCAATAACCCTCATCTCCAGAAGAAGCGGAACTCTAAAAAAGGCCTGGGCCGCACGCTGATGAAACGCATCACCGAGATTCCCGAGACCATGCACCTGCACCGGCAGGGCAGCCGCGAGGAGGGCAGCGAGCACGGCAGCACACGGAGCACGCTGCGGCGAGGGGCCTTTGAGCCGGGCCACCACGGTGAGGCCATGGAGCTGTAGCCACAGTCACTGCCAGTAGCGAGCAGCACTCTCTTAAACCTTTTTCAGAAATGTACAGAATTTTAGTAGCTGAAAAATTAAGAGAATCCCTGGAGTGTGACCAGAAAATAAAATATTGATATTAGATTTTGGAGCTGATCCAGATCACCCTTTATATATAGGATTTTAGATCGAGAAGTAATTTTACTCCTGTACAATTTATAGCTCACTTCTGACAGTTGAAGAAAATTGAGCTATATCTATTATTTTTTTTTCTTTTTCAAATTTGATACTGATCGAATCTAATACTGTGTTTGGATGAAAAACAAGCAGCTAATAATTTTTTTAGAAAAAAGAAGACAATTATTGAAGCAAGAATGTTACGTATGTATTTGTTTCAATTCTACAATCTCTCATTTCAAGCCCAAAGTGCATCTAAATGTGTGCAAATATGTTGTAGGTAAATCACGGGACGACTCTCTGAGGAACAAAGTCATGGCCTTAAAAAAGTCCCTGAGCTACGACCATGTGTGCGACCAGGAGGGTGTGGCCCCCAGTCCCAGTGGCTCCGCTGGAGGAGAGAAAATGATGCCTGTCGGAGGGGGAGAAGGATCGTTTTTGGGATCACTAATTGGTCGAAGACATGCCAAAAAGCAAATGGACACCCCCGTGATCCAGACCCTCCAACCTGCTGAATCCACAGAGTCCGTCCCCCTCTTTTGGAAATCTGCCAGTGCCCACAATCTCACCCACGAGAAGAAACCAGTTCACCTGCGCACCACCATCATGCAGAAGTCTCTGAGCGTCATCTCCAGCGCTAAAGAGAAGATGCCCGGTCTGGCCAACAAGACCAGTGCAGAGGAGGCCAACAAGAGGGGTCCAAAAGGGCAAGAGGGGGGCGCCCTGGCAGAGGTGGATGAGACCCCAGAACAATATTCAAAGATGATTGTAAGCCAGTCTGTGGAGTACTCCAAAACACCACTCAAGATGGGCATCATGAAGCAGCAGGTGTGCTTACACGATACACTCACTGAGATACACAATAAAAACATCTGAAACCTATTTGACTTCAAATTGTTCTGATGCCTCATGGGATAAGCCCTAAACCATAAGATGTGAAACAATTTGGTACCACAATATTATGAGTGAAAGTAGATTTTTAGTCCAGAGGTGTCCAAACTGTGGTTCAGGGCCTAAATGCGGCCCCTTGAAAAACAGCCTGAGGGCCAAGATTATATTATATAATGTGTTTTATCTATTTTAACCAATTTAGACTTCTGCCCATGTGATTATTGTGTGGGTGGACATTAAGCTCTTTTATAAAAGGTACATTATTATTATGCGTATGTTAAACTTTGAGTTTGAATGACGGTGTCTGAACACTGCTCTCTTGAGGCTGAAGGTGAAGTAGATGAAGAGTGACCTGTGTGTGTGATTCCAGGTGAGTGGCAGCCAGCCCTCCATCTGCTCTGAGACTGGGAGGAGCCTGTACGATGTGTCGGAGGTGTGTCCATGGGACACAGACGATAATCAGACCCCCACGTCTGAAGTGAAGGCCCAAAAACACGTCTCTATCGCCCCAGGAGAGGCCCTCGCGTGTCGCCGCGGCAGCTCCTCCGGCAGCACCAAGGGGGGGCGCTCTCAGCAGAGACACAAAACGGGACAATCACCAGCCAACAGAAGAAGAAGCAGGGATAAAGGAGCAGAGGACTCCAGAGAAACACGCAAACCCAGAGGCCCCAAGTCTCCGCTGCCTTTGAAACCAGACGTGTGCCCGTGGGAGTTCGAGGAGCAGCCTGCCCTGGGGCCAGAAGGCATTTCTCCAGAGCGAATCCGGCGAAAGAAAAGCGTCACACCTACTGACGGCAAACCCAAAACTCTGCACTCAGACCACTCCAAGTCCACAGGGAGCCTGCTGCAGCCTCCGTCGCTCACTGTGGACATTTGCCCATGGGATTACTCCAGCCCCCCGTCGCCCAAACAGGAGCGCGGGTGCAACAGTCCCAGCACGCACAAGAAGAAGAGGAAAGGCTCGTGCTCCTCCAATCACAAAGCAGAGAAGGAGAAGAGCAGAGAGAGGCGCAGCTCCTCCAGCAAACCGGCTTCAGAGAGGAGGAGGGTCAGCCAGTCCTCCGAGTGTCCAGCGGGTGCGGAGCGGAGGAGGAGCTCGTCCAGAGACCCAGAGGTGGTGTATCGGGACAGTGAAGCCTCTCGCAGCGCACAGACTAAGCCCCCCACGGAGAGGAAGAGGTCTGCTGTGATCAGTGCCCCCAACATGGTGGACGTCTGCCCCTGGGACTTTCCTGATCCAGACTCTGCAGGGAGGCTGTGAGGCGAAACTGTCATTTTCACAAGAAGAGAAGAAGAGAAAAAAACACATTTCTGTCTCTTTTGGGTGGAACTAAAAAAAATAAATGTACTATTTACTGTTGCAACTCAAGCATAACATGACAGGGAATACAATCTTCAGGATACTCGAATAGGTTTGCCACACATTTGCTAGTTTTCTCAACAAGTCTCGCACAGTTTTAACTAATGTAAATCAGACAATCACCTAAAAACATTGGGCCTCCTACAGTTTACTGCACTGGTTTTTCCCTGGGGATCCTGCTGAGGGATGTATTTAGATGACGGGATAAGAAACCGTCTGGCTGTTAGGTGATGAAAAGCGTTGCCGAATAAAGTTGTGCATGAATGAGCTGGGAAATTCCTAGACACAAAAGTGAAGCCAAACCTTTAGGCAAATTTCATAATTAATGTCAGAATGAAATTTTTATTTTGTTTGATCAAAGAAACCAGAGGATTACTATTGTCAAGCCTTCTGCAAATACTACAGTCTTAATATGGTTCTGTTGTCAGCGACTGGGTGAGTTACATCACACTAAACGCCATCACTTGAGTTCATGTTGCCCATCAATTCTACATAAGAAATCCGATAAGTAATTACGTTACATATTTATTTATGCTTTTCCGTCTGGTCCGACTCTTCTGGGGCAGTCAATACTAATCATCTGTGTGGTATTGCATGTGATTTACATTTTGATTTGCCAGAGGTTATTTATCAAACGCCTGTTCTTGCAGAGGGTTCAGCAATCCTTTTTTTATGGCTTGGGGCTAAAGATTGTTTTGCATCTATTTTTAATTATACTGTTTTATGGCAGATGCTGGCACATAACAAAAGAATACAGTGGCCACAAATAAAACTCAAACATCAAACGTGATAACGATCATCGTTTGACAGATTTGGCTAATCTTATTTTTAAACCAAGAAGCTGTGAAGTGGAGCTTCCTGGTTCAGGAAGTCAAATTCTACATCCAATATTATTATAATAAAGTATGTAACACTTGTTCTGGGCTGATCAGCCATCTGGAGAGTACATTAAACTCTCGGACATTAAATTTTACACATTTTTATCTACATCTCGTATTGGATTCTGCTGATAACAGATCAACATACACAAATCATATTTGATATTTTTTGAACAAAAGTTTAAAAAGGAGTTATTCTTAATTGTTCACAATATTAAAATTTGTGTTCAACTAACAACATTCAGTTTCTCGCAAGCCTCCAGTGATTGTATTGTAATTGTGATGACTTTATTAACCCAGGTAGAGACAATCGACATAGGCCTTTCTAAAAACCATACGGCTGCATTCTGAATCAACAAATGTGCAATGTAGTTGCCAGCTGCAAAATCAGCCTCCGTCGTGTTTCCAAACTCTTGATATTTAGATTTCTTTGAAAACTAATACTTTGAACCTGTTAGCTCTGCCCACTTTGCACAGAAGGAAAAGGTCGTACACAGAGAGAGTGAGATATTCCAGACCATTCTATATGTAGTGGAACACACTCAACAATCAGATGTCGTTGGAATATCTACTTTTCTGTGTTTTTCTTCTGGTCAAATACCTGCACCTTCAGCTTCATTAAGCCTTGTTCTTTCTGCTTGTTTGCACTTCCAGACAACCATCCACACAACTATGCATGACCAGTAAACCTTTCACATACATCATTGCTACGTCCGTTATTTGATCGTTAATTTAAACATGAACAACAAAATGTTCATCTGTTGACAAACCGACCACTATTAATAATGAACAATGCAATGTTGCCACCTGCATCTGTGTGAAGCTGCATCCTGATGCATGATCCGTGTTAGGGGACGACAAACAAACACTTCAAGTTGGTCCTAAAGAATGTGACAAAGTAATAAAGCCACAAAACACAAACTTGTATCCTTTTAGTTTTGTACCTTGTTTTGTTGGCCTTTCAAATGGAAGTCTGTGCACTTGATAAACGTATTTTATGCTTGTTAAATGTGTTTCTACTAAAAGTTACAATGATTGTAGCGTCCACATGAGAGTTTCATGTTGTGTTGCATGTACATAAGAGTTAATGCTACAGTTCTGAATTAAACGTTTTTATGAAAGTCTGTTTTGTATTGAGTTCATGCACATATCCACTATGAAACTCATAAACGATGAATAGATCAATTTATATTTGCATTACATTGAAAACAATTAGTTATTTCTCCAGGTCTCCATTCTCACATACATCACATGTAGTCTTTTTACTCTTTTGTGACAAACAAAGCTTCATTTCACTGCACCTGCACTCACATAAAAGGCCAACAGGTTTGTGCCTGACAAACGTGTTCTTTATTGGTAATGAAATGTATGTGTAACATACAAGGAACTGGGATTACAGATTTGCTTCCGAGGAAGTTAAAGGAATTGCAAACCTGCACTACACATTTTCACATGTATCAATAAGATGGACATATTTATAAGTATACAAGGTTCCAAAAGGAGCAGACGCTTGTATGATTCTCCTTCCTCCCTTAAAACACAAGAGCCCTAGAGCAGAATTAGGCAAAACAAATTCCTATAATGTACAGTATACGGTAGTGGCTCAGTTGGTAGAGCATTGGCCTGAAGGTTGTGGGTTCGAGCCCACTACAAGACCCACTTCACAACTCCCACTTTGCCTGAGGCCCTTGCTGAAAAATCAGGGACCTAGGAATGGATTAAGGGAAAGAAAATGGATGGATGTACAGTACTGTAATCTATTGCTTTTCAAAGTAACTTAGTGATATAATTCATTGAAAATATAAAACTATTTCTGATTAAGTAACTCAAGCTAATTTCATTGTCATTAAAATGTTTCATTGTTGTCACTTTCCCAACTTGCCAAAAATAAAATATTGAGCGTTACCATTGGTTGTTGAAATCGGGTTGTACAACACTGCCATCGTGTGGCGTCATGACGCACCTGAGCCAGTGATCTCAGCGGTTTTAGGTCAAAATACCTTTATTAGAAAAGTGAATTCATGCCATAATTTTGGACGCGTTTGAATGTTTTACTAGACCTAAAAACCCGTCACGGTTTGATGGATCAAAGCCAGTACATTGCCGGTTTTATAAAAAAAGACTCGGCTACATCTGAGGGTTTTCTTCACCCCATATCTAAAGCAGCTTCTCTGTAAATGAATAAATTCAGTTTATGAAATTATGAATTCATTAAAATATAACTATGTTGTGAATAAATGACCTCCGCCCACTGCACGCACCTTACGTCACATCTGCAGGACGTGACACACGCACCGCGCATCTGCTGAAAACTGCGCTTTTCTGGTCAACTAAAACCAAGACTGAATTCATCGCCTGCAAAAACCCTCTTTAATCCTCATGGGAAACGTGCAGGTAAGATGTCAACTGTTTTTTGTACGCAGTGACTTTACATTTCCTGTTTACAGTTTGGGGAGTGCCTTTCCGATTCATTAAGTGCTACTTTGAAGCAGATTGTAAATATTAGTGGATACACAGATACATTCCACTAACGGATAGGGCGCAGTCAAAACTTTTATACGTTTATGAATAACCTGCCACATAATATATTTATTACAGTAAATATTTTTTTTTAAATGTATTTATTTATTTTTCCTTCGCTTCTATATTTGGTCTAAGTCTCTATTTGGTTTAAATCCCTGTAGTTTATGTTGATGAATCAGGGCTGAAAATTAATATAATAAAAAATAAAATGTTTTTTCCTGAGAAAAGCGGATCAATAGGGCCGCATTGTGTGAGGGAGGGAGGGGGAGAGGG
>JAPMNZ010964312.1:0-12911 GCA_029875035.1 Pomatoschistus microps | reverse complement strand
CTTGACTGTCTCTATCTTGTCATTAGGCTTTTCTTTTTACCATCTCATTTTTGCTTTATAGCATTTTCATATAAATAGTTTACCAGCATTATAGCCTGCTCTCCAGCACTTTGGAAACATGTTTTATAGAATGTGCTATATACATAAAGCGGATTGGATTGGAAATTAAAAAAATTGCATGTTTTTATTTTAATTCACGTTTGTTTTGGTCTTTCACAAAAAAACAAGCAAAAAAAAATGTTTGCGGCCATAGTGTGACAAAATAGGAAAGTAGAAAGGGTCTTCAAAGTTCAAATCCAATATTCACAAATATAAATCCCTCCTTGAATTGTGTATGTTGAAATACAGATCAGTCTATTTATAAATGCAGAGCTTGTCAGACGCATATAAGGTGAAGGTAGACTTTTACTGATGGCTTTAGGGCAATATAAGATATCAAAGAGCCAACTCGAGGTTTAAGTAATGCATTAAAACACTTTCACATATTTGCCTTGTTCTCAGGAGATAAAACATGGCTCGGTAAATGCGTCAGAATGCAGCTACTGTGCAAACTAATCCAGTGTCGGCAAACACTCAGGTCAAAGGTGGCCTGAGGTCGGGAAGCTCCAGAGGTTTGTGTTTGGAGCGAGGTGAAAGAGCCACGACCTTCACTGATGAGAGGCCTTCATTTAGGAGATTATTTTTACATCAGGGAAAGTCAAACTGGGCCAGGGCGGGGGGGGGCCGGTGTGACCCCAATGCCTTTGTGCAAACAGGTGCAGCGTTGAAATCTAGGCCATTTTGTTTCTTCATAAATGTTAAAGTCTTTGTCTGCGACATACTGTCGTTTTCCCTATTAGTGTCATTCTTTTAGTTTTAGGGAGGAGGACTACTATATCTACAAATGATGAGATGGATGGATGGATGGATGGATGGATGGATAGATAGATACTTTATTGATCCCTGTAGGAGAAATACATGTGTCCAGTAGCAGCAGAAAGACGTTAGACAAACAAAATGAAATTACAAATCTAAATCTGTATCTGAGTCCCTTACGAACAAAAATATGAGGCTATATTTTTGACGATATATAAAGAATTTCTTAAAGGTTGTCACGGTGAAGTTTTTTTCTTAGCTTGGACCGTACCAAAGTGTGATATACAACACATAAGTAATGTAGTTACACATGTTATATTCTCATAATGTGCCGAATTGTGCCCCTGCAGATGTTACCTGTAGCTTAGCCTAGCAAAGCCACATGTAACCCAAACATAGTGCAATGACAGAAAGGTAAAATGTTAATGAAGAAAATCATACACAAATAACATTTTATGGCAAATGGACTATGGCAAAAAGTGGACCCTGCACCCTTCAAGTTGTGGAATACACCTTTAATTTACGCACGTTAGACAAAGATTCTCTTATCTTATCTACCTATCATTAAACAAGAGTCATGATTTTGCAGATAGTGTCTCAATGCTAAACTCCATAGACACATGTACCCTGGACTGCAAGTAAATGATAACGATCGTAAATGTTTGTGTTAAATACACTTCGTTTTTGTCCTATTTATAAAGCACAATTCATGCAGTGCAACCCAAAGTGCTTTACACAGACGTAAAATCATACATATTTACAAACAATTTAAAACATTAAAAAAAGCTATGAAAATAAACTTTTCAGACTGAATGTTGCAATTAAAACAGTATAAAAGATTAAAATCAAAACCTATAGTTCAGCGCTCTCAAAACTGTTGAGTCCAACCATCATTTTCACATGCTTTTTTGTCATTTTCGATTGGGATGAAAATAAAAAATATTGAAAATTATATATACATAAAAAAGTTAGGGACATCGAGCTTTCTCCTCGTGTCCCCATTTTGCATAATTATAAAAACAAATTATTATTATTTTATTTNCATTTGTTTTGACCCTGAGCTATCCCATTACCACCACCACCAACACTTCTACTTCTACTACTGTACATGGCGCTGTTCCCTTTCTCCATCCCCAAACCCTGACCCCTCCTGCTCCCAATGTCACTGACGAAGAGGCGGGGAGGCTGGAGCCAAAACGTGCTCTCTCCCTCCACCTCCACCATGCATCCAGCCACCCGGGCATCGTGTGCTTTACAGCGGTGGTCCTGCAGAGAGCGGTATAGTTTTTTAATACGAGCTCTTGCCTCAGCCCTCTACTGTACATATGCGAAGGGAGGAGCAAGCGTGTAGAGTAGTTTTTTTTTTTTTTTNGGTTCCCCCTGTCGTTGCACCACATCCAAATGCTACTGAAGACAGGGGAAAAGAGGACAAACTATTGCTTCTGGAGGGGTTTCTAGGACGCGGGTTGGTCGTGTTTTGACGGTACAAGGCGCGTCTTTCTCAAGCGCAAAGGGGAGCATGCCCGGTGTGGACGTATAGCCAGCTTTACACTTGTGCACAATCCGACAGGAGTGGAGTGGAGAGAGGAGAGGAGGGCAAAAAGGGAGATCCGTGCTAACTTTCTCCCGCTTTCCTTCTCGTATCCAGCGAATCGGCTCCTCCAGGCAGGCGAGAGACAGACTGGGTTCAAGATCGCTAAGCTACGGTGAGTGCATTTGTGGTTATGTTTGTACAAGCTTGCATGCAGTTGTTCCATGGTGCTATACTAGCCTTTCCCCGGGTATGTAGCCTCGCTGGTTTGACAGATCAGATCAAGGGAGGACACACACACATACACACATGCGCGCTTGCTGGACGCGCTCACGGTTACGGGGAGGGGGAGGCTTGCCTTTCTAATCTTAGCCGCGATTTCGCCACAATTGTTGACGCATCCTGCTGCTTGCCGCTCACTGTCAATTACGTAGCAATAATGGGAGTCGCTAACCGTGCGTATTGGTGCTAATGTGATTGTACTAGTCCCGTGTTCAGGCCCCAAACTTGGATATATGCCTGCTGCTGCTGCTGCTGCCGCTGCCGCTGCTTGCTGCACCGTGGCGCGCACCCTAGGCGGTCCAATTACGCATGGCTCACGTGCACGCCGATCATAGAGAGAAGCTGGAGAGGATACACCGATCAATAGTTATCATCAGCAGAAACAATAGACTCATAATGTCCAGGCTATAGGGAGACATAGAGCTACATGTCAGGAAACTTTAATGCATGGGCTGGAGACGAATTATTTGTATTGCTGCCTGCACATACGGGATAGAGGTTATGCATGAGCTGTTATCTGACTTGCATTGTGAATCATTGCCCTGGATTACAATGGGCATAGTGTAATTACTCATTTATATCAGGCTCTCCTTGGTACAATGCACGTCGTTGACAGACAATGGTGTCTTTCCAACTATAGCATGCATGCAGCCTAGCTCTAACGTGGGAAATTCCTTGTGCTGCTGTATATTCTCTTTTGGATCCAATTGGTTTGTGGAGCAGAAGTGGGCAGGTAGGGATAGGCAGGATGAAAAGAATGAAAGAAAGACGGCATACTGGATTTCACTGGTGTTTTAAGGTGTCCACTTAATGCAATGGGCTGTAAGTGTAATTCTGGCCTGAACTCAAGGGAAACATTAGTTAAGCATTTGTCTCAGCAGGAATGTGGCATGTACATAAAGAAAGAAAAAACATGACTGAAAGGTTACCCCCCCCTGACTAGACATGCTGACACTATATGATTATGTCCCTATGTGAAAAGCCCATAGAGGACAAAGCAGGACAAGATGAGTGCTCTAGATTACGGGCATATTACGGTAACACAGACTCGAATGCACCACAGCAGCTGCCCATGTGTAAATGCCTCTGTCGCCTCTTTGCTTTACTGTAATAATTAAATCACTCACTAGAACCACTCGGAGCTCACAGCCTTGCGGGGTCTCGATGCCAAGTCACATTCATTTCACAGTTTGCGTCTTGCGCTGTGCTGATAGCAAATGACAGTTCAAGAGTAATCTGGTGCAACGTTTGGAAGACGTGGAAGCCATAATTTAGATTAGAGTCGAGCAAAAGTTTGTCCAGAAGCACCAGTTAATGACATACTTGTAATTTTGGTTGTGATCCAATATTTGTTGATCATACAGCATTACCCAAAAACCTGTGGGATAGGAAAATAAAATAATTCCGTTGCATAGTTTGTTGTTGTGTACTTTTTGTGAGATACAAAACCGTATAGTGTGTGTTTACAGCTATTATATATAGACCCAAGTGAGATATCTATAGACTAGACTGACAACATGTACAGCCTGGCACTGGATACTCATTATTCATTAATGATTAGCTACCAGTTCAAATCTCGATGTTTTCTCCACTAGGTTGATCATTAGCCCAATGCCCCAGCCAGCTATAACTAAATGCATTGAGTGTGTGTGTGTATTTTAAAAACCACGTCTCTTTCGGAGACTTGAAAACACGTTGTATTCTTTTACACAACCAGCCAGTACAGAAAATAATATGCACTGTAACTGTCTGGACTCGGAAGTAAGTGGACTTAGTCTACAAGCCTGTAAGTGATGTAACAGAATCTAAATGCGGGTTAGCCCTATAGCCTCATGTGATCTTTCGCCGAGTCTGAGAGCTCACTGCTTTTGCATGTATTCTGCATGGGGCTCCTTTAGGGGAAAGAGCAGAGGTGACCTTCTACAGTCTGTCCCGGCAGAATGCACCCCTGTGGGCCTCTCTTTTTGTGACCCTGGTTCTGTCTGCCTCCATTCTTCCTTGCCTCCCGTGAACCCCCCCTCCCGCCCTCTCTCTCTATCCCCCCTTCCCTTCTCCCCTTCCCGCCCCGCTTGCTCCATCTACCCCTCCTATTCCCTATGGTGGAGTAATGCGCTGAATGCACAGACACATAGACTTATATAACCTTGCCGTTTGCAGCTGATGTCCTGGCTTGTATCTTGTCCTGTATAAACTGTCATAGCTGTCTAGAAAAGGCCAAAGGGCGTGCTGGGTATAGGCTATACAATGTCAATGTTTTGTATGCCTATTCTCTATTAGTTCACGACTTTGTCCTGGCACAATGATTTGTTAGTAAGATAAATGGCAGATGAGGTAGCCTTTGGTTTCCAGTGAATTCCTTCCATGAATGCGTTTGCCCATACATTGAACCAAATATGTCAAGCTTTAAGTATAAATGCATGTATTCTTGGCTCCTCCAGACGTGTATTTATTGAAGGACACACGGATAGCGGTCCAACAGAAACATAGCTGATAGCATTACAGTATGTTATTTCAACATACTTGCTCTTCTATTGCAAGAACGAAATAATGAAATAGCTTCACTGTCCCAAGGGTTCAGAATGATGAGGAGGTTTAATATTTAAACAATGTTGTATTGTTTAAACGGGGGGAGGTGCATTTAACACAATACTTTTTCCTATGTTTTTTTTTCTAAAAGTATATTGAAAAAGATCCTATGGGGCTTTGAAAAATTAAAAGGAATCTATGACATCATGGCAATACTCTTCTCCAACTGACACCAAAACTAGTCCAAGTTAGGGGCAAGTCTCTGGACAAGCAAGCTAGCTAACAGTCTTTTAAATTTCCTTTGAAGTATTATTAGTATCATTTATCTCATTAATAAATAATAACATCCCTGACAAAGCAATGCTGTTTGTCGGTCCAATTTCACCTTATGTAAATAACGCATCATTTGATAATCGATTAGTTGTTTTAATCCCAAAAAGTCAGTGTGTGTGGGCTTTTTGTTATACATTTGACCAAAACCACAGCTGATGCTCTGGGAGAACATCTTCATAGAGAGAGTGACTTACACATTGGGTTATATTACTAAAGATTCTTAGAGACATTATTTCATTCTGTAGTCACATAGAATTATCCTAATCTCATAAAACCTCTTCTCTGCATGTTGACGTTGGTGCAAGCTTAAAAAATATATATTTATGATTTGAACGTCATGTGACTGTTTCCATCTGTTTTTTTTCAGCACTTAGAGTTGCCTTGTGTATGAATTGTGCTATACATATAAACCTGCCTTACATCCTTACTTCACATGCTCTCATTTATCTCAACTTCACAGCATCCTTCCACTTTTTAACCTGCCACTTTTTCTGTTTGTTATTTTAGAATTAACTTTTCTTCTCACCTCAGTTGACTGCTGGCCGTTACGTATAGCGCCCCACAGTGCTTTGTTTTCACTGCCGCCATAATTAGATTACCCGCCCGTATGCTATAGACTCACTCATGTTGGGTCGCAGCCTCTCTCCCAACGCACGCAGCCATCCACAAAATATGATCTGATTACCACGGGTTAGTGCGCTGCGGCTGGATAGATTTGTGGCAGTTGCATGGCATTTGTTTACGGACTTAGTGTATTCAGATACGTCACCCGCAAAACAAAGGAGGCATTTATCACAAGGGGGCCGCAGATATGTAGAGGCTTGATTTAGGCTTGTCCTATTTCTATGACTACAGTGGGCCCTTTTATACGTTCCGTGCACATCAGGATTCAAATACATACATATATATATACGCAATGAGACTGGTGCTGTTTTGGACTCTCTATAGAGTTCGTGACCTCTTTACCAAAGTATGTGGAACAGTGAGAAGGAGCAGGTCATTCGCCTCACTTGGAGATGATTAGAAGAGCCGCTGGAAATATGAAGAGGGGAAGGTTACGCGTTAATTGCACCGCTAATTGGGAGTGAGAAAGGATCGACAATGTATAGTTCAAGACCTCTTTAAGCAAATAGATATTATTCTAGTACATTATAGTTACTGATGATTTTTTAGGTGACTGTTTTACTGCCATGCTGTTACATTTTACATTGTTTTATTGTTTAGATTAAAGCTGGGGTCCTTAACTTCCAAACCACAACCGCAGGCAACTTTGTGATATCTTTAGATTTGCTTTTTCAGGCTGGAGAGGGAACAAGAGAGGACCGCCCTCACCCAGCCAATCAGCTCTCAGCCCAAAGTCCTGCTTGGGGCACACCACCTCTTGTAATAAGATTACTCTTAGTGACAATTTAGGACTTTTTAGGTACCCCAGCTTAATCAGTTTTTCCTAAAGAAGTTGACATTTTTATAGTTGGCAAAAAAAACCTTAAAATGAAATCAATAAAAAAAAAGTTCTAAGCATATGTAAACATTTAAAGCCCAGAAAAAGGTACAGATAGCCCATTTCTATGTTAAAATACTATGCACCCTCAGCTATTCTTTTATAATTTAAAGTTGCTATATCAAAACAAACTGTACACAAAACCAAAACGCATTGTACATCCAAAAACGGTCAAAGTAACAAAAGTAATCCAACATTCACTCAACCTATCCCTGTATCCTCTCTGACAACAAAGGAAACGCGAGCCGTCTTCCTGTTGTAATATTTGGCACGGCAGCTCTCGATCGTAGTAGCATCTGTCCGAGCGGCAATCCTACCCCGAGTGAGGCTAACCTTTCTCTGTGACGTCTTTGTCTGTTGCTGTCCTCCTGATAAGCATAGTGTGGCGTTATCTCTTCTCTCTGTGGTGGCCCACTCGCTGCACACACTCTGGGTCATGTTGTCACCATGATACAAGCTAACCCCCCCACCCCCTCCACTATAAGCATTCTGGTCTATACTGTCTGGACTGTATATGGGAAAGGGTTATAAGTGCCTGAGTTAAGGAACGTTTTAATGTTATTTTAATTTGTATGTTTTTCATCATCATCACAATTAGTAATGCTCTACAATCAACATTCATTCAATTGCTTTTTAGTAATTTAAAAAAAAAATCGAATCATGCTGTTTCGTAATTACGTTTTAACAGTTTTCCTCCACATTGACTGCTAGTTTTAGCGACAGCGGTAGTTGCAGTGACTTTTCAACTGTAGACTCTGCACATTGAGGTCTTCTTGAAATGCATAGTGCAATATAAAACATGTATACACTTTATTATTGCGGTCCCTGGGAAAATCAATGTAATACCAAATTACATTGACTCTCTTGAATATTGTTAGATCTTTGATGTCATAAGTATTACCCCAAATCATTCCTTTGCTGTTTTACACACATTCATAATCTCCACTGTCAAATTGTTTCATGTTCAAACCTGTAAGTGCCTGAAAAAGTTACTTGATCCACTTAAGTTCGAAGGTCAAAAATAACACAAAACATGCACATAGTATTTCCCATCCATCAATGCTGCTAAAGAAACTTGCCAAGGGAAGGGACACCCCATGCAATTTTGAGATTTGTCATTCAGCCATTACATTTTGGCTCTAATTCTTTTGGCACATCTCATTATGTGTGTCCAACTGTCCTGCTTGGGGCACACCACCTCTGATGGCCGTCCAGTGCCTCTGCATATGAACTACTGCTCATCGTGGTCATCTCTCCTATCTCTTGCTTCACACATGTCTTTTAAATAAAACTAAGTAGAGCACTGCCAAATCACCAGGGAAAATAATAAGTTGTAAAATGCCCTTTATTGGCTAGTGAGAGTAGTGAGGTGTTTTTACGCGCCTGCTCCTCTCTCTTATTAACACCAGCGGCAGCAGCTTGGCTCAGCCTGGGGACAACTGGGGCCACTCACTACTGGCTTTTCATCAACGGGAATACTTTGGCACCATCTCCGCTTCGGGGAAGGTTTATTTTTGCCAAAGCACTTTGCGCAGAGGAATAGATCTCGTTTTTTACTGGCAACCAGACTGGACTTTCGGTTTCTGTCTTGCAACGGAGACGGGATAATTTCACGACCATGTTTGCAGATGTGTAAAACAGAATATTCCCTTGATGATGCAATTCAGTTTTTTTGCAGTAAAAAGGCTTTGTTGTTAATTTGAAATAGCGATCCCTGCAATGATTTGGGGAAGAACCTGACAGAAGCAGTGTTTGTATTGCTGCCTCTGGGGTATAAACATTTCATTATCAACATTTTCCCTGTGAGGATAACGTGTGTGATTGTGTTCCAAGATTAGATTTAAGCATGCAATCACAGCTGGTGTAGGACAACACATTTATTTCGCAATCAGAGCTGCATGATATATTAGAATCACAATGTTAATTGTCGCTTTTAGCAAGTCGCAAAGAAAGACTATTTAAATCTACCGCGAAGGCCAACATTTCCTCTTTCTATGTTCAAAGCCTGGTAACACTTATAGACTGTATTTAGGTGTACAATGCTATCCCTCAGCTGAATGAAGCCTTATAGGGAAGTGCTCATGGACAAAGTCTTTGCTACAACTCGCTCCAGCTCCTCCGTTTGTGTAACATTAACCATTTTTGGGCCTTAATAATGTAGAGCTATATGTAATTATGTTTATATTGTCTTTGTAAATCCAGGACTGAACCATAAGGACCAATCATTTGCAGTGGAAACTCCAGCTTGCCCTAGCAACCATGTTAGCCCCTGATACGACGCAAACCTAACCCAGTCAAAACAAATGACCATATAAGGAAAGTGTCTCGGTCCACTTATGATATACAGCCACTCTATGTACGTACTATTTTACCATTTTGGAGAGTGCTAAAAATCGATAGCCACCAATTTTGTTTATTATGAAAATTCCCTTTTACCAACTTAATTGAGAAATTGTTATTTTTCTCAGTCTTCTGTCAAAAGTGCAAATTGAGCAGAAACCAATTATTAAAATATAACCCACAAAATCTTAACACAATTGCTATGACTACCAGAAAAATCACAATTTGATATTTTGCCAAATAGGAAAAATTAATTGTGTTGAAGACCATTTTGCTCACGTCTGCAAAAAACACGTTGTTTACTTCATCTTTTTATCTTTGCCCTAAAGTCTCACGTCATGTCTCATCTCACTGAACCTTTGCACAGTACTGCATGCTCACATTTCAGGGCAAGAAAATTATAAAGTGCGGAATGTACCTATAGAGGCTAATGCTTATCTTTCATATACGTTTAACTTGGACATTTTCCATGCCGTAACGTATTATCTGTTGGGGTAATGAATAACTCCGAGCAAAGAGATGCCTATAAAAGCCTACAATTACATTTCTGGCATCGTCCCAAGTGGCCATGGCTCTTCCCACACACACACACACGCACACACAAATATGCACGCACACACACACACACATGCACACAATATAGGTCATAATTTTATTACAGTATCAAACAGCTCCGAGGGGAGGCTGTCATTGACCTGCATTGAGATCCACTGAACCGACTTTATTGCCTACTTTGTTAACCGCTGTTGTAAATAAAGACTTTGGTTGGTGTCAATTACATCTTGGACAAAAGGCAGTGCTATTTAAAAACGTGTTTCGATCAACGGTGGAAACAAAACTTGAATGACGTGTAGCAGAGAAAATTTATTTGTCTATCATAACAAATTCGGTTGGAGTTGTTTCAATGGCTGAGGGTTTGGCAAGCCTCGCCACTACAACTCCACCTCCGATTTTAATTGGTTTAAGGCCGCTGCTTTTGCCAGACATTGACTTACAGTAGTTGTGCTATGAAAAGACAGGCTCGCTGAACAAGTCCAGATAGTGCCTTGGCTGTAACCAGGCCGGCTTCAGAATAGAAACACATGCTTTCTAATCAAGACCATTGCTCTTTAATCTTCAATGAGATGAAGGAACTGCATCCAAGCCTCGAGGTAAAGAGCTGTGCACAGTCTTAGAAGGAAGGATATTAACAAAGAAAGGTGTATTATTGAATCCGACGAGAAGAAAAGCAGATAGACATGGACCTACAGCGTTTTTCATCCCCCGCCATTAATGATACATTTAGTGATGACATTATCTGATCTTGGCTTATTTGTCTTTTAGATATAGCTTATTACATAATAGAAGGGACAACACAATGATTACTGTAGTGTGAGTTTGTTGATTATAAAAGAACTGCGCTCTTAGTGGTCTAATGAAGTAATTACAATTACAATCACACCTTAGTTGCCAGAATCTTTCTTCCTGTGACACAAGTAGCTTCTAAGCACTGCAGTGTCTCGACAGTTTATTGAGACACTGTACCTGCGTTCCTTTAAGCACATGTGTGGTGCTATTTCTTTGTTTGGGAATTGTATTAAAAAAATATATAAGCTCGAGCTAAAATCGTCTATATTTTACCTAACAAACTGGCTACCCATATGAATCCAAGGTATTTTACATTCAGAATAAATCCACTTTAAAATGTCAAATGTTTTGTACATGTGACCTGTTATCTGGGGCCTTTGAAAATGCTCACCATATTGTTCAAATTTATCTATGCATTTGTCTTATACTACTTCTCTCAGATTGGACACAATGACAATTCACTGTTCAAACAATGGCTAAAATCATGTAAAAAAACATGAAGCTTTTTCATTTTTTAAATTTTTTTGGACAAAACGTTTTAGTAAAGGAAGTTAAATATGTATCAAAGACACGCAGAAACTAGCTTTGACATTTTTTATTTGAACAGGGACGATGGGGCGAGGGGTGACGGTGCTATTAAAAAAACATACTGTATCTTACTGCATACAGAGACAAATGCAAAGGCTCATTCAGAGTTATACACTGTGGCGATAAGCTACTTTTGAAGCCACAGCTGCCCTGGGGTTGCCTCACAACAGCAAGGCCATCAATCTGCGCTATTGGACCTGCCAACCACCACCAACATTCACTCACCCACCAGATTCTTCACACCTATTCAAAATGCAACAAGCACGTCTTTGTTTATGATCCTTAAAAAGAAAACAAATGTCGTGTAGCGTTTTCTCAAATAACTCAAAGCCTTTTCTCCGCACGACTCTTACTGTAAGCTGTCACTCTAAAAAGGCACTAAAAGTTGGAGTGTTTTTCTTCAAGGCCCATTGAGGTTTTAGTGTGTCCAGTAAATGGAGGCCTGCTTGCTTTAGCTGCCACTGTTCGGCTATTCTATTAATTTACAGCAGGCCTCCTCCTCAGCTGCAGTTTGCCCTAGATCTGGGTCACATGTCGGGCGTGCACAGCGGCGGCGTGGTGCGCTGACGAATCGCTTCTATGTTCTGTCTTTTTGGGTTACAGCTCACTTGAGATTTGTCTTTTTGTTGTATGAGGGTGAAGTGTCCCCGGGGATTAATTCTGCCCAAAAATAAATAAATAAAAACGACTCTGGAATAATTTATAATAGCAACAGCCAGTGCCCTTCTATTTTTTCCCCCCAGTTGTGCATTGAGGTTGTACAGTATACCAAGAGAGTTTGCAGCTGGAATTTTTAGGAGGGGTTTACACATAATTTTGCAAAAGACGATATTAAACATTTATATTCCGTCATAATATATCTATAACTTTGATCATGTGCAGTGGATATTGCACTGTTTTGTAAATGTTTGTATTTCTGGAATACAGTGGCTGGGAACTATTGGCACTGCATCCCCCCCATTAGACCACTCTAATCCTATGGTAAATATAGAAATGCTCAAAGTCTTAGGGTATTCCGTTTCACTTTGCTTTTTAATCTCAATAATTCCAAGTGTCCTCTCCTAATCCTGTAAGTATTTGTAAACACTAGTGCACACAATAACAAGCTTTCACCACAATTACTGGTCACTATTCGAGAAGTGGAAAATAGTTTGCAATATAAATACTTGACGTACATCTTGATGCATGTAAACATGATTGTAATTACACGCTCCTGTGGTTGTGTCGTGTGAGCATCTGAAGGCTGAGGAAATCCTGTATGCTCTTCTATAGCAACACTGTGGTTTGTGTGTGTGTGAGAGAGGAGCAGGATGTTAACATCTTTATCTGCCCACTATTAGTGCTGCTGCTGCGTCTTTTGACATCTCGTCACCTCCTCATGCCCCATCAGCACTTGCTTCATATCATTTTCTCTTCAAATTCCGCTATTTTCTTATATTTGGATATTTTTGACTTTTCCATTTTGTGTATTGATCTATATATTCACAGCACTTATACGTTCTAATCAGGACTGCAAAATGAATTGAAGTTTCAGTTGTTTATGAGCATTATAGCTGGCGTACCACTAACTTTTTCATGTGTGATAATCAAAAAGTGTGTCTTCCTCTT
>JAPMNZ010964309.1:0-14627 GCA_029875035.1 Pomatoschistus microps | reverse complement strand
CTCTCGTTTGCGTTGTATATTATTGCTCGCTTGTGATGTAGGAGCAGAGCTGGGTCCTCAAAGGTAGCACTCAATGTCCCCCATCCGCCGTCTGTGGGGCTCCTCTCTCCGCGTCGGACTTGGCGTTGACCCGGGGCAGGCTGCGGAAAGTCCTAGTCTCGAAAGCCCGCAACAACCCCGCAGCCCGTGTCTCATCGCAGTGCTACCAAAATAACAATAATAACATGGACGGTCTGTCAAGTGACTTCACTTCCGCCTCTCCCTTCATGGCTCGACTCTTTGCGCCAGTGGAATGTCCTCAGGTCTCCCCAATGCGCACCAAGACGCTCCCGCAGACCTCAGCTCACCCTTGCGTGCAGATCACAAAGCGCATTTTCACTCTCAAATGCCCGTACGGCGGGTGACATCGACGTATTCCTGCTCTGTTTACTCGGTAGGAAGGGGAGGGCTTACGTGACGTGTGTGCTGCGGGAAAAGGCACGCGTGGTCGATTTGTTTTGATTGTGGGGGTCTTGCGGCGATAGGACGAAGGGCCATGTTTTTATAATGCACAATATTTCACAAGCCGCCTCCAGAGGGATTATTTCACGTCGTAATTGTATGAGATGAAGTCTGCATTTATTTTACAATATTTATTTTATTATTTATTTCTATGACCCAAGAACACCTCGTGATTTGAATTATGTCCTCTTCCATTTTAGGCGTTTCTGTATCGTTACCACCGATCGATTATAGTGTATCTTCATTAAAGTCACAATCCAGATTGGTCCAATTTAGTTTTTTCCTACACAATTTTAGCAGAGGGACGGATCAACACTAGGGGACGCTCTTGATCAACTACTCCCGGGCTCTACAGCAGATTGTATTTAGTCAAAACATTTCAACCAAATACAACTGCAAATGTCAACAGATAGATACAAGAATACTAACCATCAAAGAAGACAACGATTCTGAAGTTATCATTATACTATTGTACCAAAGTTGCCCGGATGTTTAAGGCGTGAAAAAAATTGCCTTGGATACAATGATGAATGAATGGTCATACTGAACAAACCACTCAATCCTCACAACATTGGACACATTGCAGGGTGTGCAAAAAAAAAGATTTAATGGTAATCATCAAAATCTAACCCTGACTCCAAAAACTGTCAACAAAGGTTATGTCAGGAGCGAGAATCAACCGAGTGACTTTCTGTTCACCGGACAAAAATGACCAGGGAGCAGTGCTGTCCAAATAAAGATTTAGTTTTGGTGGTAAAACCAATTTAAGTATTAGCCTCTGTTACAGATTTAAACAGGTGCAAATATCCTTTGAAAAATTGGCAGCCTTCTCTTATAAATCAAATGGAAAAAAATTAAATGACCTAGAGTCTCAAACAAAATGGGCTAAAATGTAGTCTGTAATCTGTGTGCAATGTGCCTATAGCCACGAGTCAGTGCATCATCTCACGATGCTGCGTGGAAATTAACAATCTCCCATCAAAAGCCAGATCAATTAGCTCAGCTCTTTGAATAACTCTGAGCTCTGTTGGACGGGCTGGCGCCTGAATGTAGAATGCACCCAAGTGCTTCAGTGAAAAAACAGTCCAGTAATTATCATCAACAATAAAGGGATTCCCCAATCCTGAAATGGTCATACCATAATCTCTCTCAATATTGTTTTAAGTAATATTTATCCTACAAGTAATTACAAAACAACATTGTATGAGTATGACATTCTGTTTTTGTTTTATTAGTTGGCCGGAAATTTGGCCCATTACCCTTCACTGAACTGGTTTAAGTCAGGTTAATAGACCTATTCATTCTCACATGCCCTTTGAAATCAGAAACATTTTCTATTAAATTGAGATCATACTTTTTAGTTGTGGTCTGCTCTGATTTACAAACGTTGCCCATTTTTCTTCATTTTGTCCAATCATGTATGTGTTTATCATTAATAATTTAGCTTTGTATGTTACCAAATATATACAGGTGGTGGTTCAACTCATTTAATTTGGATAATGACTTATTCTTACCAGCTTCAGCACATTTTGGATCAAAAACATGGTAATCTCTTGGTCACAGCCCTCTTACCTTAGGATGGCTGTACATTACTATGGTATTTGAGTAAAACATTTAGTCAAACAATTGACCATTACATCTTTAAACATCATTACAGTACTATTTGGCCTTCATACACCTGCCCAAAATGGTTTTTATTTGATTCCCTCAAGCATTAGTTAGAAAGCAATCTTTCTCTTTCATTCTTGAGAGGCAGCAAAACGCCTTGGTTCAATTTGTGACGTGAGAATCCCGCCTCCAGGAGGTGATTGACAGGGGGAGAAACTGAAAACAGCGAATCAGCGCATGCAGCCTCTCTCCGAGTTCAGCATATGGTCCATAGACTGTAAATATTAGTATGGTCCTGTGTCTACCACACTTAGACTGTGCTGTTGTGTTAGCATCATGTCAACTTGGAGAAAATGTGTTTTTGGAAGTAAATATGTGACAAAACTATTTGGCCCAAAGACGAAGAATTTGGCGAATGTGGCTGGACTTTCTATTCCCCGGGATCAGCCTCTGAAATCCGTGACGTATCTGTTTTTTCTGCGAGTGACACTTCACCAAAGACTGTTCCAGAACTACGGTTACCTTGAAAGATGATCTTGAAACCTAGTTTTATTCCCACAATAAAATACACTATCAAGGAGCCTCGATATTGAAGTACAATGTAACTAACTCGCCGTATTCTGCTGCATATACACTTGTGCCTCTCATTAACTCAAATGTNGTATTCTGCTGCATATACACTTGTGCCTCTCATTCCCTCAAATGTTGTCAGCTCCTATTCAAAGCTTCAACATTTGGGCGTTCCCACATCTTTGTATGCGTTAACTTCTGACTTAACAAAAAGTAATGAAAATAGATCACCTCTCTAAATATGTCAGTTATTTTGATAAACAACTTCACACTGAGTAAAAAAATCAATGCATATTTTTACAAGCTTTTTGTGACTCAACAACTATTGTCGTAAATTGACTCAACAACTATTGTTGTAAATTATGTTATATACTATGGATATTTTAATTATTGGTTAGCTATTGATTTATTTGATAGGGTCATCTTCACTTCTCTCATACTTGCTCCGATAAAAGGGAACCTTGGTGCACTTGGGGCAATTGTGGAAATTTGATGTCGTCATACTGGTCCAGTAGTCACCTCAGTTAGTTTGCTTCTTTGAAAACAGATCTGTGATGTGATAAAGGCTACGACAAGTTGATTATTAATTTAAGGACAGTGTCTACCCTACCTGTGTCTACATCACTGGTCGCATGATGTTCCTGTGACGTGAATCCCACCACCAGGAGCATCACGATAGCTCCATCTGCAGGACTGAATCCCGGGTGTGAGAGAGTGATAAAGCCTCCTCATTCCGGTTCATAGTTCTGGGGGCATGTTTCCTTACGTCAGTCAAAAGAAAAACGATAAACTGCTAGGTCCAAAAAAAAACACTCTGGTCTTGAAAGAATGTATCGGACAACCAAATTAACCTTGTTGGAGTAATAAGGAGCATTTATTTTCTTTTGTTATCAACCAAATCCAGAAAACCAGTGGGAACGAGCCCAATAATAATATCTGCTCTGGGTCCGTTAGACTCTGACAAGTCACAGGTCACAGCAGCTCAGTGTGCGTGTGTTTACCTCTGCAGTTTGTCACCACGTACAGGAAGTTGTGTAGGTTTGCATGTTTGTGTGATATCTCCGGTGAGTCCATCCCCAAACGCCAGGCACCTGCATAAAACAGAATTCTCACACTGATTTCCAAGAAGCACCAGGTGTGAATCAGCATTTGTCTAGTGCAGTTACAACCTTTTTTTCTCCAAAAATAGCTTCTCCATGAGTCAGGGCACCTTATCTCTGCTCTCAGCCCTCTTCACATGTGGGGTGTAAAATGAATAACCATGTTGACATTTTACACCCTATGTTGTCAAATGAAAAAAGGATTGATAAACAGTGTAAGACTGAAGTTCTTATAAAATATATTATGTATGCAATATTATTGCATTGTATGCTGTGCAACAATGTAAAAATCTTTGCGAAGGTATTGATCATACTTTCCAATAACAAATACAAATATAATTACTTTTTGTTCAAGATACGCTAGCATCCAGAAGTTTACATGGTAGTTTTTGACAAGTGTGATTCAAAATTCAAATGTATTGTGATTATGTATCATGATTATTTTGCCATAATCTAAAAGTCAGAAGTATAAACGCAAATGCTATTGTTGCAAAGGGCAAACTAAATGTTGAAGTATATCAAATAAGTTCGGGGCATTGTCTGTTTGAAATTTTAATGTTACATTATTTTAATACAACATTTAAAATAATAAAATCTACACCAAACAATCTCCAATAGAGTCTATCTCTTTAGTACACCCAATAGTATGATCTTTAACTGGTTTAGGAGTAAATACACAGATTGGAAAGTATTATAGATGTCAGAGGCAGGTGTAATCTTCGTCTATACTGTATGTTTTCCTATACAGTACACGTTTTTCCATAAGAACTGCAGCCCCTTGAACGTGGCCTTGCCTAAACAGATGCAAATGCTGCAGTTGACATAATGCCACATGTGCACACTGCTCTGGATTAGGCTCGAGTGTGGGTGTCCTGGGTTATCTTCACCTACAGATTCAATAGCACAAACAGCACATTCACTTTCTCTCAAATTTTCAGAACACATGTCTTCCTTCGATAAATATGGACTAAACTTTTAAACCTCCTGGTCTCAATATAGCCTCAAGTTCACCTCAAATCAAAGAGGGAGGCTGACAGTGCCTGAGAGTCAAAGAGCACATCGGCAGTGTTTGTGGATCGTCCATCTGCTAATGAAGTGCAGTCCTGGTTCATCAGTGCCCCGCGTGCCCACCCTCGAGCGCTTCACCGGTGACGTATTTACTCACGAGGACCTGCAACTTTTCACACCGCTGCTCGATCTGCTGGAGGAGAGGCAGAGCAGACTATTTGGGAGATAAACTGCCCCCAAATTCGCACTTCCAACTTCTCCAGCGACGGGAATAGTTGTTGTTTTTTTTACTCAAAAATTTGTTGAAGTATATAATTATTACCAAGAAAAACAAACTATCTTCTAAAAGTGTGGCTTTTCGTTTTATTTACTGGTGTGAAAAAAGATGCGTTGTTGCCAAACCGTGGTTTTGTTGCTCTTTGGATGCATCACTTGCCTTCAGTTTGCTCCAGCTATTACAGACGGTAAGTGATTTCATAAGCAAATGTTGTCCATGATAACCTGAAGCAGGGACTTTCACTGATGCTTCTGCTGCGTCTGGCGCCTTGATCTCATGTCTGGCGGGAATTTCAATGAAGTTTAAACGTGAGACTAAACAAACGTGACTAAACAAACTTTATTCACATTTTATTAAGGTCTTAACCAGTACATAGTGGTTTACATATTGTTTGTAAACATGAATAGATATATTGCCATTAAATAAATAATTAATGTAATGTATAACAACTCACTACTGTTCTAGTGCAAGAGAGATACTTTTTATTACATTTTCTGATACCTTAAATTGAATCACTTTTAGCCAATTTAGTTCTATGTTTATGGGTCTGTACTAAAATTTATTCAGACGAAATTGTTGTCACAGCATTTGTGCTAAATCAGCAGATTTTATGGGTTTTGTTTCATTTGGGTCTTTTTTCGGACAAACTGTTGATCTCATCTTTTTGTCCCAGGTCGTGTGTTTGTGCTGGAGTTGAGTAACTCCACTGGTCAAGGAGGACACAGAGATGCTGAGAGAGCCTGTGCTTCACAATACGCCAGACTTGCCTCAGCAGAAGACCTCAAACAGGCTGTGGTTGACTGTTTTTTCTCAACATGCACCCATGGGTGGCTATATGGGGGCACAGTGGGGTAAGAATAACAATGCATCACTTTTACCACAAACGTTGAGTGTAATGTCCATTTTTTCACCTCTTTGAAATCCCAATATTGAAGTTTGAATCAGGCATGAACTTGGACACACATTACAATAAATACGCAGGCAAAAGTCGTTTTCCATCGACTACAGCATGACCTACATTGTCCATGCAGGATGTAGTGACCATTAAGCAGACAGGCAGATGTAAGATGTAGGGAAAGAGAAAAGAGAATGGCTCCTCTGTTCAGTGATGGAGCAGGAGGGAATTCAGAACCAGAGTGTCATGTCGACAACTGCCTCCATTTACCCCTCTCATCTCCACAGCAACACGGCACACGCCTCCGACAGTCAAACAGTTCCAGGCCAGGTATACTGTGTAACATGATTGACAGGTTGATAGGTGTGCTCAAGTCTTACTGGTCCAGTGCGCTCTCAAAAGAAAGCTGTAATAGTTTCAGGATAACTCCTTGGAGTGAGTAAAAGATTAAGTTAACCTGCCGAACAAGTGAACCCTAGACAGACGCACTCAAAACATTAGAATGTGAAAATGTGATTATGTTTTATGAAAGAAGAAAATTATATAAAATAATATTCCCGAGATGTCTTTCGAAAATATTATAATTTGCTTTGTTGTCCGTCAGCCCCTTCATGTTTTACAGAAATTTACTGTCTATGTAAATCTGTACTCATGACTCATTATTATTATTTCAAGTATTATGATTTTCGTTTCTGAAGTCAGTCCTGTCTGCCTGTTTCTGCATGAGCTAAATGAATTGAATGTTCAAGGTGGGTTGTTGTTTTCCAGAGAGAGGAGTGGATGAGCATAGACAGGACTTTCTCTGACATCATTTCAAAGTTTGCTTCATAATAACAGGGACCTCTCAGATTGACTCTTGTATCTTCACATTTTCCTCTTACCTGTCAGCTGCCCGGGCAACCAAACACAATGATACCGTCAGGCTCCTGTCATTTGCACACACACTAGTTATATCAGGCTTCTGTTAAATCTGAAAAGAGTGATTGGCTACATGTGATTGAATGTTGTCTTTGCATTTTTCCTAATGGTTTCATTTGCCTCAGTTTGGCTTAAATTTCTTTTCCTTATAAGCTCATGCTGAAGTGAGCACAGGCCATGGCACATACATGCTCCATGACTCATAAACTTCTCACACTGACACTGCCGTCTATTTCTCTGCAACTTTCTCTTTCTGATGCTGTGATTTACCATGAGCTATCATTTATATAACTGAAGCTACAACTATTGCTGTTCGTATTAAAATACATCTTAATTTTAATGACTTATTTATTACACCTTTTAATTTCCTAATGAATTTGATTGGAGGCAGCCCACATGGGAATACACTGTACTTTAACTACGTGGGAGTAGGACTAATTATAAAGAAACATCTAAGCAGAATAGCAGCTCTTTTAACATTGACTTGTATACTTTCACATGGGAACATTTACTTTGTTATGCCAGGGGGCGATAATCAGGGCCACAAAAGGTGATACTGCAGCTGGTCTGGACCATGTTTGGGGTTCCTGTACTGTGATATCATGCTGGAATAATATTTATAATCTCATGGTGGGAGACAGAACAGGAAGTATGTATTTAGGCGTACGTTTACACTCACTTGCTACCAAAAAGAGCATAGCATAGCGTTTCACATTAGTCTGCAACAAAGGCATTTCCTGTGAGTTTTTTTGGTATATAATGCTAAGAATGGCAACTTTGTCTGTTCACAGAAAAACAGTATGTAATATGGAAGGCAGTACACTTAAAGCTGTAGATGTAAGAACTGACAATGTGACGGAGGACATCACTAAGGCCTTTTGTATCAAAGATAAAGGTGAGTTACAAGCAAAGTTACAGCAAATACTATTAAGGAATTCACACATCCAACGTGTATATTTGTCATAGATTTCTCATATCTTGTAATGACAGTGATACAGTGATATTTTGCTTGATTATGGATATGGTTGGAGCTATTGTTCTGTGAAAACGTTTGGGTTTAGGATTATGACTAGTATTAAGGTGTGATTAAGGAAACACAGTGTGAGAACTGAAAAAATGGCCTCTGGATTGGCCAAGGCCTTAGAATCATGGAAACAACTGATTCTCATGCACATACTTTTTATCAGGTAAACCGTGTGGTGATCCCCCCTCCTTTCCTCACGCCCACCTCCAGGGCCACACCGGCTTTGAATTGGGAGATGAACTGCTGTACTCCTGCATGCCTGGTTATGTTATGCCTGAAGAAAACAATGCCTTCAGTCTGTTGTGCGACAGCTGTGGAGAGTGGTATGGTCTGGTTCAACTTTGTGTAAAAGGTAAATATAATGTTTACAGTGTGAGAGCTCAATGACAATGTGTCTCCTTGTCTTCCTGAACTTCAAAACTGTGAACCTTGACCCAGCCTGAACAGGAACACGCTGAGGTCAACATAGTCACTCACCACTGTGCCCGTTCACAGCTTGTGTTATTACGTACTTGGATCTTTCCTTTGGAGAAACACTGTCTCAGTTGTGAGCAGGGTTCAAATGGCTGCTGTGGCACTTGAGTGCGACATGCCACTTTGTGTCCCGGTTCACAGAGAAGTGTTCTGTACAGGAGAATAAACTGTCTTCCATTTGATGCTCTTTACTGCCACAAGGATGTAACAATAAGGGTGATCTACATTTTTATCCAACATAGTTTTACTTCAGAAGACCGTTTCACTGTTTGTTGTTTTTAGACAGACACAGTAACTGAAATCTTGTCTCTCATACGATGAGTGTGTAGTTATTAATCATTTGGGTGTAGCTACAAGTTTGGAACATAATGCATTTTTAAGAATGTTGTTTTATTTTGGCAGATGATGGGGAGAGCCATGTTGACTACGAAGACAAGTTCATAGACTCTTACAAACAGCCGAAGGGTCCAGAGGAGGCTCAAAGCCAGGTCTATCAGGAGGTGCAGGATGCAATATTTCAGAATGAAAAGACATTTCTGGAACACTCTGAGATAACCTTTGATGTTGATGAGGCCGAAAGCCAACATGAACAAGCAGCATTAGACGAACCTGCAATGCCCACTGACTTGAGTAAGAAACTGCTCGAAGCTCCTTTAGGAGGGGAACATGCTGAAGAAGGTGATGTTGGAGATATCATGGTGAATCAAAACTGGGGCCAGGAGATGACAGAAGTAGTTAGGACTGAGGAAATACCAACAACACACTCCCCTGTGTCACTACTTTCTCAAAAGCACATGTTCTGGTTTCCATCTGAGGCCTTTCATGACGGACATCCAGTCTCCATGAACTCAGCCACTCAGAGCTCCACAGGCGTCCAGTCAAATGAGAGCAAGGAGCAGGAAAGCAGGGAACAGGACCAACAGCAATCAGTTGATCCAGTTGAAACGTTTGACAGCCATTTGGACAACCGTAACGACAGCCAAAGCCACGAGCACGACTCCCTGGACAGCCACCAAGAGAAAGACGACCATGTGACTATTTTTATCCCCACGCAGCACAACGTGGACATTTCAAGTCACGACGGCTACGATGACTCTCACCATGATGATCACTACGACATGGGAGAGCACGACGAGGACAGAACCCCCAGCCGCTACGACAGCAGCGAACACAAGGAACCGGAGCAGACTTACGACGAAAGCTTTGAGGATCACAGAGATGGACAGACAGATGTGTCCCTGGAGCACACGAGTCATGACAACTATGATGATACAGAAGAACCCTATAACCCAGATGATAATGATAGCTATGAGGACAACAGCCGGCAACATGTCATATTTACAATAGATGGTGGAAAACAGAACGTGTCCCGAAAGGCCACAGGAGCAAAAGCGACAACTGATGACACATGGTTAGACGGATATCCAATTGTGCAAAAAGAAGTTGGGCAAGACGACTCCACAACAGGGAAAGAGCAAGACCTTCAGATGACGGAAAACCCAAATGAAATTGATGCTTTTCTCAATACCGGGATTCCATATACAGAGACAAGCTTGAATGAACTGGAAAAAGATGGTGCAACAGCTGCTGCCCGGCCAGAACCCTCGGACTCTCATTCAAACTCTGATACAATTGACTACGACACGCAACAGGCCGCACCCACCAACACCTGGTTTGGAGACCTCACAGAGCACCCTTACCTTGATCAGGGCCCTGTACCACCCCTGAATGATTTGGATATTCTAGCTGAGCCCGGAAGTATAAAAGAGCACACCATCGACAACCACCCGGGGCAAACGGGTGAGAAGGCTGAGGTGGAGGGGGAGAAAGGGGAGGCAGTGTGTGCGGATGACAACTGCCCGCCCAGACCCCCCAGTTCGTCGCGCAGAGGCCCGACGGTGGCAGCCATTATTATAGCAGTGTGTGTTGTGGCTGCGGCAGTGATCATGGGAGTGTGGTGTTACCGACGGCAACTGCAGAAAAGTTCAGCGTATGAAATGAACGGGAAAGGGCAAAGTCAGAAGAGACAAGGACAACAGATAGAGATGCAGCAGAAGGTCTAAGCACAGTGACGAGACATGGACTCATTTTGAATGGATAGGAATATTCAAAGACACTTCTGATAGTAGTCCTTTTATAAATGTTGTTGAATCAATCAAAGTGACTGCTGTTCTAAAAAGTATCAAGAATAATCGGGCTCAAGCCACAGTCACATACGTTGAATAATGTAATTATGCATATTAGAACCAGCTCCCTTATGAAGGATGAAGGATCTAAAAGGTGTCTATGGTTGAGAAGTTAATCAAACTCTTCATTTATACATTTATTCTTACTTCTTGAAAAGAATGAGATGAGTATTTGATTGTAGAAAGAAAATAACAAATATATGTATATATAGGACATCTCCTGACAGGGTTCCCCTGTAACATGAAGAGGTTTCGGATTCTTCCAACATTTTAACCATTTAAAAATGCCACAAGGGCAGCCTTTTGCAGATCCTAAATGATGTTTGGTCAGGAGTCAGGACTACCTCGCTGGAACCAAGCACATTAAAGCATCACATGAACCAGATGTAAAGGTTTAGAGCTGTTTTTATCAGTCTTGAAAATAGAAGAGGAGGTCGTGTTGGGTCCTTGTGCATCTTTTATAAAGATGTGATGCATGCTTTAGGTCAATGCATTAAGGGTCAGATTTTATCATTGAGCATCTCGGCCCAAGTTGCTGTCACTGCAGTAGATGCGAAGAAGTAGGTGAGACAAGTTTCAATGAGTAACATAGAATTGGAAGTACTTTTATTAGGAATGACTGCTTCAACAATGTAATTAATTTGCTAATAATGAAAAAGTGTAGTGTAAATAGTAATTATGTGATGCTTATGTATATTTTGTATAGGCATAAATTTTGTAAGGGAAGTACGTGGTTTAACGTAATATTCTATTTAATTTTACTTTCTTTTTTATCAGAACAGATTTTGTGCATTTTTGCCATTCACTACATTATTTTTCCGCATTTTGGTCATTGTTTTGGTATTACAATGTATACAAATAAAACATTAATAGTACAAAGCTGAATATTGTTAAGGAATCTGTTTTGGTTTCCATATATACATACATATGTGTTTGGACAAATTCAACCATACATCAATAAAGGTTTAAAGATATGTGCTGTATTAATGTGTAATATTTATAAACACTAATAATTGGTTTTATATTTCTTCCTATTGTGTGGATTAAACCAACATTTTTGTGTAAAAATTGCAGGTGGAAATAGACAGCAAACAAGCAATAAATGGAGCAGACAGAGGATATTTGAGAGGGTGAAAGTGCTCCCCTTTGCCGTATTTTAGCATCGATGTGTGACAAACTGCACAGACTCTCAATGTTCAAACAACTGAGTGTTTCCCCAAGTCTCTCGCTCAGATCAGCTCAACGTAGTCCACTTATAGTCATCATTATTGGGCTTTAAAACTCAATACCACGCATTTTTGTATTTTTATTGTAAAAAAACAAAGAAACATACAAAATGACTGTAATTCTTTACACAGGCTCTGGCTCGTTGAGGTGATTTATGATTTACATGCTGGTTCTTCTAACAAACATAATAAATACATGCAGTTGAACGTGTGCAGTTCTTTGGTTTTATACGCCCTCATCCAGAATCTCGTCTATGAACTCCACTACGTCCCCCTGTAAACACACACAGAAACTGCCTTGATATGACGTATGTGTATTTTTCGTCAGTAATTGTAGGTAACCACAACTTGCATGTACTGTTATGATCTTTTATATTTCCCTGGGGCTACAGTATTTTCTGTGCAGGTGTCATGCTGCCCCCACGTGGCTGTCTGCTGTTAGTGTTCAGTTTGGAAGTACAAGGCCTTGCTCTGTCATTAAGACACATGGGATCCAGAGGTCATTACAAACTCAGCAGGACAGCATGTTCAAACTAAGGCCTGTGGGCCAATTGTGAACCTGTGCCTTGCTTACCCAAAGCAGTCTTTGAGATCATAAACACAATTTCATCAAGCACTTCCACTTCAGCTCAGCCAATACAGATATACTGTGCATTGTTTTACCTCGTTGTTCCTCAACCCCTCTGTAATTCAGCTGTTAACTTTGTAAATACACTGACATTTGTTTTTGATTGTGTCACAAAATTCCATATATGGCGCTAATATAGCTGGTGTAAATGGCAAACTTTCAGCTCTATCATAGCTAAAGCTGAATCCAGTCAGAAGAGTTTTATAATCTGGGACAAGCCTGGATAACTTATGTGCCCCTTCTACTAAAAAGTTTTATTTAGATGTTCCTGTCCTTGCTCGATGTCACACTGGTATAATTTTGGCACATTTTGTGATTTTCGGAAACACCATTTTATTATAATTACACAATACTTCTATCCATTATATACTACAGCATTTAAAACATGGGTTAGGGTTAGTAAAATGTAGAATGGCCTCCAATAAACAGGACAAAAGCAGCTATTGTCGGTCATCATCATAGATACATAAAGTCAAACCTCGTCATCGCTCATCAGGCGCTGTCTGGCAAAGCCCAACATCTGATGCTGCAAAGTTGTCTGATTGTGATATTGCACTGCCTCCTGAATACAAGAAACACATAGTTATCTAAAGCAAGTCAAATGTCTTTCTGTATGCAAAACCAATACACCTCTGTGGGGACCAGGATATGGAGGACACTTAAGGAATTGAAATTGCGACCTTGGTCTATTCTCTAGTGAAACACTGCATCATGTTGAGAAGATTCTTATATATTCTCTCCACGTCATTGCAGATGTATGAGGGACCAGCAAAGTTACTTAATGAAGTTTCTTAGGGTAGTAAGACATCGCGATGAACAGCAGTTAGTATATACTTTGCTGAATGTGGCATGAGAAACCTTTTATGTTTTAAAAGGGATTTGTTTACATTATTATCATTTTGCACAGTTGCGTTTGTTTGTTATTGCACCAAATCTAACAGTGAATAACTACTATTGAATGTAGTACCATTAATCAAAGATCTTTGGGAACGTAACAGAACTATTACACTAACCACCATTTGATGATTCAAGTTTTATGAGGAGATCAATACTACTGCCCATTAAGTCTAGAGCTTTATTGAGTGGACAGGAAGAACACCTCAGTAGCTGCTGTTAAAAGTAAGTTGTCGATAAGTCTTACTGATCTCGGCAGGAAGTCCTCCTCTGTCAGGTCCCATTGCTTTTTGTGATACCGGTAATATTCAACATTATTCTTCATAACGTCATCATTCGGGTCAAACAGTAAGTAGCTGGTGGCACATGGAACAGCATTCTTCAAGTCCTTCACTAGAAGAAGAAAAACAAATGCAAGTTGTTTTTTTGTTTTACAGAGAGAAGAGAAACGAGACACTTACATTTGTAATAGGCAAACTGCAAATAGTGATACATTGTGGCCACAAACTTTTCCACAACAAATCCACCTACAACAGGTGTAAGATCATTTTCACATTTGTCTTTTCGTTCCAGGACCTCGATATAATGATCTGTCAAAAAAAGTATTATTATTGTATTATTTAACACTCAAAGTCCAGATTTAATTGTGTATAAATATAGAGTATGGTCACTAACCAGCTATCGATGGATAGAAATCTTTAAACTCTTTTACATCTCTTGGTCCCTCTGATGCAGCCAGGCACTCATCATAGACTTTGAAATAATCTCTAAGTGCAAGCTCCATGTCAGAGACTGATGTACGGAAATTGTCTCCATTGTAAGCTCTCACTGCTCGAACAAAGAGCATCTAAAAACATGACACAATATTCTTCAGTGTTACTTGGAGAGGGAGTATGACCATGCATATAATAGAGAATTCAAAACCTCATAGGATTTGCTCTCCAGGTCTTTGAGATGTTCCTCTGCTCCAGGCAGACTCTTGTAGTAGGCCATGTTTCTTTGCATCATCTCATCATCTGGATGCTTCAGAAGAAAGGTGTGTGCAGCAGATACTGCCTTGGCCAAGTTATCTGACTGTAATACACCACAAAGAAAGAATACATTCACAAATGTTTATTGTGTGAAGCAGGGTTTTTCAACCAGTGTGTCAGGGCACTTTGGTGTGCCTTGAGATGTTGCTTGGTGAGCTTTTGGAAGTGATCCAATATCACCTAATTGGTCAAAATAATAATAATAATGCATTGGTTATATATAGTGCTTTTTTGGACACTCAAAGACGCCTTACATGTAATTATTCATTCACTCCATAAGCATGATA
>JAPMNZ010964308.1:0-13193 GCA_029875035.1 Pomatoschistus microps | reverse complement strand
GTTTTGTTCTATCAGCCAGCAATTGTGCAAGTCCTTCCACTTAAAACAATGAAATGCTTGTAATTTTTTAACAAAGGTTGACCTCAACTATGCAAAAAACCAAACAATACCAAATTTCCCATTTTTAAAGAACGTCTTTGAGAATGATGTTGAAAAAAGTATTCAGTCAATAACAAAATTCCATCTCAATACTTCTCAAGTATTGCATGGAGGCAATTGGAGGAATATTGTTGCCGGTATTCCTCCATGCAGATCCCTCCAAAATTGTTCCATGGAGTTGAGATCTGGAGACGGGCTCGGCCACTCCAGGACCTTGAAATGCTTCTTACCACTTCTTCGGTTCCCAGCACATTATCTTTGCCACATGCAACATTGAACTAAACTAGTATAGTATTGTAAGAGGAATACAGTACCAATATCTTTTTTACTGCCCCCATTGTAAAAAAAAGACCAAGATTTTGACCCATAACCTCCATTACAAATCTCTTTACAATAATGATGAGTCGCTAAGATCATTTGTTATGCTCATTCACAGATCTCCCAAGACTCCAGCGTGAAAGTCAAATTCCGTGTCCAGGCTTTGATTTACCCTGCTCTTCAGGCTCTGGACTTCAACACTCCATCCGATATCCAAAACAGCAGAGGCCCTGTGCTTCCTCTGTCTGCCCTGGCCAAGTTCTGGATGCAGTATTTGGGAGTGGACCTTTCTTTGTTGGACCAAGTTTTAGCAAACCACCACAGCTCTCAGCAGCAGTCTCTTCTCACCCCTGAACTAAGAGCGCGATTCGACTGGACCCGGTTGCTCTCGGCAAATCACAGTCAGAACTACAAACCGGTGGTAGCAGAGAAAGGATTGGATGGTATTCTAGAGAAAGTACCAGCTCTTTTAGACGTCCGCGCCTTTCCGCTTTTGGCCGACGCAGAGGTGCTGTCCAAATGCCCCAAAGCTTACATCATGACCTGCGAGTTTGACGTGTTGAGAGATGACGGATTGATGTATGCGCGGCGCTTAGAGGACGCTGGGGTCCAGGTCACCAGTGTCCATCATGAGGCAGGCTTCCACGGATGTTTTTCTATGGCTGCACTGTTTGAAGTGGGAAAGAGAGCTCAGAGACACTACATTAACTGGCTACTGGACAATCTGTAGAAGTCTATTCCATTATAGGTGAGTGTGCGGTGCAAAGAGTGGGGTAATACTTGAGTGTGTGAAGGGGTAATTCTAGTTTCACTCCATATTGACACGTATTTGAGGAAAGAGAGCTCAGAAGATTGCCGTTTTGAAAAAGGGATAGGGAATAGCACCAAATGAAATACAAGCACTTTGTGTATGTGTCCAGTGAATAAGCATGTGTTAATCAGTTTTATCATGCAGTATTTAGATTGATTTTAATAATCCTTTTAGCGGCAAAGTGGTGGAATTGCTAAGGCAGGGCAAGTTTATTTGTACAGCACAGTTCATACACAAGGCAACTTAAAGTGCTTAACAAAACAAAACAAAGACAAACAATCACAAAAGGTATAAAGTCATCATCACAATACATTAAAATGAGTAAATATAAAATCCTTCAGTTACATGCACTGCTCAACAGAACTGTTTTTGACCTGGATTTGAACATTGTCAGAGAAGAAGTCTGTCTCACATTTTCAGAAAGACTGTTCCAGATTGTAGCTGCATGTTTAGTTCTGAGGCACCAGTAGGAGGCCAGTCCTTGTGCTCCTCCGAGTCAAAGTTGGTTCATGTGGCACTAACATGTCTCTGTTGTATTTTGGAGAGACTTGTTCACAAGTTTTATAATCTTTCCTCTGAGCCACAGGAAGCCAGTATAGAGACCTGAGAACTGAACTGATTCACATTATACTTTGAAAAACTTGCCCCTAGTTTTAATGATGGGCTTGAGGATTTTGTCATGTTCACTCGATGGATAGTTGGATACATTGGAACACCAAACAGACTGTCCAAGCCTAATGACAGGCAGTTCGACTGAGACGTTACAATGAAGAGTCAGACAGTCTGCAGGAACAAATGTAAGATTTCCACATATCTGATAGATGGTAAAACTTAATAAAACTGTATTACAAATGTGTTTTAACATGTGTAGGTTTATTGATGATTTTTTTACATTTAAAAATGCAACGTGTAATTTGTAACAAAAAAGAAAACTGGATAAGACCTTTTTCAAAAAAATGTACTACAAAAAACCCCACATTGAGTTTTCTAAGCCACACATTAGAGATAAAAGAACAATGATCAGTTTCAAACTAACGTAGAGCCACTGATAAAAGCAAAGGTGAAATGTGACACAACAAAAATAAATACTCTTTAATGTAAACAAGACACTTAAATTAAGGCAAAATGTAAATGTTTTCTATAATTAGCTGCACCTCTAAATGGCCCGCCCCCTTCCCACAACGTACTGCACAAGAACTGGTGAGATCCTTAAATAACATCAAATACATATATTACACATACTTTAACAGACGCGCTGCAGAAACAAAATGTTTAGTGGAAGAGGAACGTAGTAATCAGTCATATTTATTTCTCAAAATTGTGTTTTACATATTAGGCTGCGTTCACTGTAGATGTCAGAATGATGAGATATGGACTGTCGTCATGGTGATTGAAAAATAGGAACAAAATAGCTGAAGCTTTGAACGCAGTTGATAATAATGAAACAAGTGCAGTAATCACTATTTGATTACAGAATAGCTTTCATTGCCATTTCAATACCTTGATTAATCCTGTTTTCGTAATAATGACTTTTGATAATTGCACCTCTTAAGCCATTTCCTATTACCCCAGCCATTAAAGCTAGGGTCCCTAACTTTCAAATTACAATAGAACATGATAAGGTCCTATCCCTGACGACGGTTCCTGTAAGAAGACTTCCTGTTGGGATAAAGAACTTGTATCATTTATGAGAAAATAAAGTTAGGTACGCCAGCTTTAGGAAGTTTCTGTGTGAAGTGAGAGTTTTAGAAAATATGGAGATGATTGTTCAAACAAATTGAATTTTCAGTTAAGCATGTTTTATGTAAAGTAGAAATAATTGATTAATCAAAGGTAAAATTGATAGATTACTCGAGTGCTTAAGTAATGGCTGCAGCACTGGTTGAAATATAAACTGCATTTATAATTCATTAATTTCCAGAAAATAAATATCAAACAGATAGTCAAGTTAAGCTTAAATCAACTTATAGGAATGAAATATTCACTTCTCATTTTCTAAAGTCTAATATCAAGTCATGTACATTTCCAGTTCTGTTGTCATAAACTGGAAGCAGCTATAGGTCTTTATAAATTAATAAATATAACGACAGTAGTGGATTTATTGCTGACTATTAAAGTGTGTTTCATTTTTCAATATAATGTGTTATAATGTCGACACTAAAACTACTTCACAAACACAACACAGATATGATCAAAATGTCAGTCACTGATGTCAAACAGACATTTAAATAAAGTGAGTTTCCCAGCCTCAGTAAACATGCCAGAGGCCAGAGGAGACTATGATTAATGAGACTGATTAATGATTTGTTAAAACATGCAATTGGCAAATACTAGTCATTAAAAGGGCTGTGTTTTTCATTATGCCCACCTACAATCATTCTTTACGTTTACAAATTAACAGAGGCGGTATCAAATTACATTTTAGATTACCTTCTCCAAGATCCGTTTCTGCCACAAACTAAGCACGTTTGGATCAAGTCTGAATGTTTTAACTTTTTTAACCATTATTGTGCATGTCATTACAGAATGTGTATAATTTACAAAGTCAAAAACCTTTAAAAAAGGAATCAAATAGATTAATCTGCTAAACATTGCTTTTTTGTTGCACGCAGAATTGTTTAGTGTGCTAAAAGAAAAATACTAAAAATAAACAAACCAAACAAAAGAGTGGATGAAAACAAAATAAAATTTAATGATTTCTGTTGAAAATGAAACAAAAAAACAAACATCAAAATAATAGAAAGTAATCAAAACTAAAATAACAGAAAGCAGTTTCTTTTTGAAGCACTCGGGAACACTTAGTAAAAGCCAACTGCTGGAAATTAAACAAAACCAAACTGAATGTAAGGAAATCTAAATAATTCAGAAAGAAATTAAAATCAAAATAATTCAAAATGGAAAAAAATAAAACAAAAACTGCAAACGTAAAGGGGCACTATGTACCCTTTCTTGGTTCACTCTCTGCTCGTCTCCGAAGAAAATGTTTCCCGGCATTAAAACAACTTTGATATTTTGAACTCTTACAAAATAGGACTCCACAGATCTAATCTAAAACGAAGCCTGGTAGAGTGAATTGCACTTGTATTTGTGAAAACAAGTTTAATGCCGTATGGAACGCAAGCGCTAAAGCTATAACATCTCCATGGAGACAAGCAGGTGACCCTCAACCCGAAAAAAAAAACACATATTACACCTTTAATGATTTTACTCAGTGTCAGTTTTCAAATTAAAGTACCTATTTTCCACAAACTTCCAAAGTCTTCTAGTCCAGGCTGAAAACCTCCTTTGGTCCATCCAGACTTCCCGCTGGGCATTATATTTGACAAACTAAAATAAATCCACTTTGAGATTTCAACACGAACCACAAGTTCATATAACTGTTTGATATAAGTAGTGAGTCGTTGATATTATGCTATTCATTAAAAGCGCTTTGCTCTTTGACAAACCGGAGGCAGCATTTTTAAGATGATAATTTAAGGCAACTATTTCTAAATAAGAAGGATTTGAGGAACATCTGCCTTCTTCTTCAGACTATAAATTACCATTAAAATCCTTAAGAACAATTAACTGACATATTTTACATTTAGTTTACACCAAAACCGGCTTGTATTTAACACTTTTTCAATTGATGCTCTAAACAACTGCAGGAGCTGTCAAAAAGACAATTGCCCAAATACTCTTAAACGCAATAGAAAAAGGTGCAGAATAGTGATTTTACAAACTTGTTTCCAAAATAAAGCCTGGTATATGTGGCCTGCTTCTTACCACGAGACTCACTCCATTGTCCAGCTCTTACTTGTGTCCTTTGTTGGTCTTGAAGGACACTTGCAGCATCTTCTCTCCGAGGCGATAACCGTTGAGGCTGCCAATCGCCATGGACGCCTCCTCGTAGTTGGTCATGGTGACGAAGCCGAAGCCTTTGCACTTGTTGGTGTTGAAGTCGCGGATGACCTTTACATTTGTGACGGCGCCGAACGGCCCAAACATCTGCCACAGGACGCTCTCGTCTGCGTCCTGTGGGAGGTTGTACACAAAGAGGCACCAGCCGTTGTTACTGTTGCCGGGGACGCCCCCCATGCCGCCCATCCCTCCCATGTGATCCACGCCCATCGGGGAGAATCTAGGACGAAGAAAAGGACACTTTTTAATAATGCAAATATACAAACACATGGAAAGCTCGTATCCAAGCGATCGAGAAGATCAAGCTGCAGCTGCGGAGTTCCACGACCTCCACATGTGGTCTGCTTTATTGCCTGATACCCAGAAATAGGGCTGCACAATTTATCGAAATATATTGTTATTGCGATATTGGTGCGTGCAATATTCATATCGAAAATATGCGCATCAAAAAAAAAAAGCACATAAAAAAATATATCTATAAAAAGTATATCAATATATACATTTGAAGGTTGTTAATGTTTTTGTTATTTGTCTCTTTTGTTTCAATGCAGATTGCCATTTCAGGTGAAAGGAAATATATCGCAATAATATCGTTATCGCAATACTTAACACTCATATCCAATATCGCTCTAATTTCCAAATTTGTGCAGCCCTACCCAGAAACATTTAATTGTTGATGTTTGCCGTAAATGATATGAATATGGTGTGTGAGTGAATGACTTCTGGTTGAATGAGGGGGTGATTCACTTGCCCCAGGTCAGCTGTGGCTGCAGCAGAAGTTTACCATCTGCCATTATACCATTACTATAATCATTAATGGAGCCTGAATTCTTTTGGGTTTCAGAATAACATTGGCCCATATTGACTGGTCTTATGAAACATTCTTACTTCTGGGCAAAAGAGTGGTTACACAACATTGTATTGTACTCTTCCATTCTACCCTGGTTCATAGAGCACGAGCTAGAGAAAAATATGCTAATCCTGCCCTGGCTTCAACTTGTTAAACATCCAAAACACTTGCATTAAATAATCACTTTTTGTATCAGTATGGATAAATGGAGTAAAAAGCATTGAAATCTACCAATTCATACGCCCCCATTATTGTGGCATTGAGCAACGAGAAATTTGATTTAAGAAAATGATTGACTGGAGAACTGTATCATGACAGTTCTCCAGTTTTAGGTCCGATTACATGTTACATCTGCTTACTACCTTTTTTTATGTCTCACCGTTCACCGACACAAAAGACAAGATGTCCCACCTGAAGCGCTGGGCTTGGTGATGCAGTGGGCCTCCGAATCGTCTCGAGGGGTTGGGGAAAACCTGCGGCGGTGCGAGCTGTGCGTTCTTCATCTGGTTTGGATTCGCAGCAAACTTCACGATGATCGGCTCCGTGGCTCCGGGAGGTTTTTGACCATTGAGGTTTTTGATGGCCTCCTCCGCCTCAGCGCGCTTGTCGTATCGGATAAACGCAACTCCTCGAGACCCTCCTGAATAAAGAATGAAATGCAAGTTCAACCAAACATTTGCTTAAGCAGTTTAGCTTAGTCAACCAATTACATTATTTCAAGGATTTGTGAGGGGACAACATAAATGCAGATTAGCTGAAGATGTGGTACCCAAGCAAAATCACTCACAATCACAATTTTCCTACCTAACTGAAGTTCTTTTGCATAAATTGCGGATTTTTAAAGTATATTTAGTATCATGTGGTTGCAGATTGTCTTAGATACATATTCATATACAACAGTTTTGACATGTTATGCCACACCCAGATCTCAGCCATAGATCAAAATATGCAAACACATTTGGCTTTGGTTTTACAGATTATTGAAAAGTTTATCTTACAAAATAAAAAAATTAGCAAATATATATATATATAAATATAAATATACATAATAGCAAGGACGTCAATCACCTTTCGTACCTGTGCCCTGTTCTATGAGCAGACGGGAGTTAATGATTTGTCCGTATCGGGAGAACATGTCCTCCACGTCCTTCTGGCCGAGACCCCGGGGCAGGCCGCTGATGTACAGGTTGGCATCTTTAATTATGTCAGAGCTCGGCCGCGCATAAGACACCTACAAAGAGAAAAGTGGCAAAGGCATGAGGAAAAAACAATCCACTCTAAAAACGTCTCATCGAGAGATTTTCTTTATTAGTAAGGATAATCCGATCTAAAGATTGTCACTCATCCTGTCATGTTCAATCTACATAAAAATACAATACCCTTGTCAACAACAAAAAATATGTGTGGAGGTGGAAGCATTAGAAACATTAGCAAAATAATAAAATAAATGAATAGTTGAAGGGGGTACAATTTGAACAGAGGGCTGGGCATAATGCTTTTTAAATGTATTTATCAATTCTTAAACCAGGAATTTCCAATTGAGATTAAGAAGTTAGGAATCTCTTTAGGAATTTTCCTCTGCTATTTTATTAGCTGCCTAGGGATGTGTTGCTACAACACTATTTGCCAAGAGGTGGGACTTTATCATACAACATATTCAGCTGCTTCTGCATTTGAACACGAGCCTGGCAGATAAAAACTACTGACAGCCTGAATAGAATTAAAATGAACAATTCTTACAATAGTTTGGTTGCAGAGGCATGTTGAAATTGACCAATGTAACTGTATTAATTGCCCAGCCCAAGATGGATGTACATAAAAGAGTATGAAAACAAGGCCAAATAAGTCAAATAAAAAGGCAAACTGAAACAAACATGTCACAGGGGGCAGTCAGTGAGCTGGAGAAGCCTCAGTACAGAGACTAGAGCTAGTTAGCGACAAAACAAGAGCCACAAAAAGAGTTATGACATGAACAAGTTTGCTTTGAGAATTGTAGAACACCTTGTTGGCACGTTACCTTGATAGTTTTGGACTGAAGTCTTAGTCCATTCAGAGTACTGATAGCTCTGTCTGCATCACTAGGGTTTACAAAGTTAACAAATCCGTACCCTAAACTGTGGCCTAGAGGAAAAAAAAGGAAAACAACAAAATAAAAACAAAAAAACTTCAAAAAAATCTGTGAAAAAAAAACAAACAAATCATTAAAAGCAAAAAACAAATCCAAACATTGAGACTATTTGAAGCAAACAAATTGAAAAACTATTGAAATAGAGTAGAAACAAACAAAACAGCTCTATCATTAGGGTAAAATAATTTGGAAAACAAGGCCGGATTTGAGCAAGCAAGAAATATGACATTTAAAAACAAATATGCGAATTCTGAAAACTCTGGCTGCAAATAAATAAATAAATAAAACAAGGCTAGTCAAAAATGCACATGCTAAAATTTGGTAAGGCCTAGTTTTGGTACTCCATCAGGTCTGCTAACCACGTTTTGGGTTGCTGTGGAAATATCCCTCCAAAGATGGTGGGGTCCTACCTTGCACTTTGTCTCGGATGAGTTTGGCAGAATCCACCTCCCCGATGCTGCTGAAGAGGGTGTGCAGCTCGTCCTGGGACATGCTCTGGGGCAGGTAGTTTATGATCAGGTTGGTCTTGGAATCCTTGTCCACATCCGCGCCCATGTGGTCTTCGTAACCGTTCGACATTTCAAATACCTCCTGCTAACAGAAAACAAAAGAGAACAATAGATCACCAAAACACACATGATAGTGATGAAGAGGATTATTCTCAACCCTATTCAGTATAATTCTTGTGCATATATGAATAGCTTGCTTATCTTATAGCACCAAGGTATATTGTATGCATGAATGTATGTATTTACTTTCACTGTTTTTACTTCCTATTAATGTTGATTTGTGTACAGAAAAAAACCAATGTATTTCAAATTGAAAAGCTTGTTTTACTTATGTGCTGCAGAACCTACATCATTGCCTAAAGTTTAGATGATGCGGGCATACACTACCATGTGTTAGAGCAATTACCAATTATATTATGATTGATTTACTGCCAATTACACTAAAGTATTTTTATCATTTTTCTTTATTGAGATTTTACTTTCGGATCCAGTATGAAGGTGGCATTTAAAGTGGTTTACTAAAGCCTTTACTGTTTAGGAGGCAGTGTTGTGAGTGTGACCTTGCAGCATCCATTCATGCAGAAAAAGAGGGATGCAATTGTGGCGTCTGGGCTTTCGGAAACACCAACATGAAAGAAAGGTTTGTGCGGCTGTGATCGGGCCGTGTGTAGAGCCACTGTTTTTAAGCGTTGCCCATAGCAGCATGATTTAGACTGCTTTGATAAATAAGCGTATTTCTTATATATTTCTGTCTTAGCTCCTGCAGAGTAAACATTTTGAGCTCAGACAAACTAAAACACAATACTTACTTTTGAGTATTTTGAGTGTCCTCGAATTGCCATGAAGACACTTCACTGCTCTGAAAGCTGAGGAAAATGGAATAGTATAAATTGCTGTTACAAAACTGCTCAATAATACACACACGTCATCCAAGATACTGGATATTTGGGTAGCGCTCTCTTTTTGCCAGAAAGCATTGTTGAGCACACACAAATGATATTGAGTGATGTTATATTTATACACGTTTGACTGAAATTATTTTCTTCATTTTTCACAGGACATATACAAACACGTGCCTCCTTACGAAAGAAATCTCTGCTTGAGAGCTATTGGTAAGCTATTTGCAAACATATGTATTTTGATCAGGTAAAGATCTGTTTTTATTTGTCAATAATACGCGCATGTGACACGCGCAGGCCCAGGCTGATCACCAAGGCAACGTAGCAGCTAATGCTACGACATTGTCCGTGCGGATGAATGAATGATTGGCATGTTACAAACCATGAGACTGGTAATAAAATAAAACATAGATAGAAGAGACTTGTTAAGAAATACTCTCAGAAATGGTATAATAAAATGTGGAGACAACGTCCTTCATTGAAAACAGCGGCCTGAGACGAGGCTAACATTGACGCTAGCACAAACAGCTAACATATGCTAACAACAGGCCACGGAAGCTTCATCTCCCTCATTTATATAAACCACTCTACAAAATCGACGCTGCGGCCGACTCTATACGCGAGAATGCAACGATATTTCATACCAGGTTTGTAGAGACTCGATTCTGGCCTCCTATAAGTCCTGGTTTCTCATCGACAGGGGCTCACAGTGAAAGACCGAGGAGAAACACGAAAATGCGACGTGACGATCTGTCGCCGTCCAACCCTCGACCTGCCACGCCTCTGCACTACTGTACGCATACAACAACTGCCACTGCTAATGTCTACAGCGCTACTGCTACTGCTGCAGCTGCTCATATCACAAACACTAGTCAGGACAACATACAGCTATGTTTTACTGTATTTTATTTTGATTTAACATCAGACACCCCGTACGCATCACGAATGTTACAACATTTACTAAAGTTTATATTAAAAAATATATATCAGAGAAGCTGTTATTTATCGTCTGTTATATTCATGTGAAGTAGTGTAGATGGCGTGAATTGACTGTTTAAAAAGAGTTGCATAGATCAATAAATCAATCAATCAAAGTTTACTTTTAGAGCGCCTTTCATACACAGAGCAACACAAAGCGCTTCACAGTCCATATCACCCAAGGTACAAATCATCACATAAAACAAACACCAGCATAAATTAAACCATTAATATCACACAATAAATTAAAACCATTACAACTTTAAAATTACAAGGAATAAAAATAAATAAAAAATAACCACAGTGCATTAAAATTATTGAGATTTAATCCTTCATTTGTATGCACAGGCAAACAGAACCGTCTTTAACCTGGATTTGAACATTGTCAGAGTAGACAGTTCCAGATTTTAACTGCATAAATCTAAAATGCAGCCTCCTCATGTTTAGTTCTCACTCTGGGCACCAGCAAGAGGCCAGTCTCTGTGCTCCTCAGAGTCCGAGCCGGTTTATATGGCACCAACATGTCACCAATGTTTTTTGGTGCAAGGCCATGGAGTGACTTGTACACAAGCAGAGCTGCTTTAAAGTCCACTCTCTGAGCCTCAGGAAGCCAGTGCAAAGACCTGAGGACTGGACTAATGTGGTCGTATTCCTGGTTCTAGTCAGGACTCGAGCTGCAGCCTTGTGAATGTACTGCAGCCGTTTTACCGCTTGCTTGAAGAGACCTGTGAGCAGACCATTGCATTTCGTCTACCCTACTGGAGACAAAAGTATGAATACATATCTCCAGGTCTGCTTTGGACACTATATTTCTAACTTTGGCAATGTTCTTTGATGGTAAAAAGCTGTTGATGCTATTGACTTTATGTGGCTATTGAAATTTAGGTCTGAGTCCAGTATTAGCCCTAAATTTCAAACCTTCTCTGAAGTCATTAGGGAGAGAGACTGAAGCGGATAAATTACGCCCTCTTTGTTTCTGGGGACTAAAGATGTCCTATGATTATAAACCAAGAGTGTCATGTCAGATAATATTTACCATTAATAACAAAACATATCATTCCCAAACATTTATTCTAATCAACTAAATAACATTAAAACAATGAACAAGAAATACATTAACACAATAAATAAATCAATTCAAAACAATTAACTCAAATAAATCATTAACATTAAACAATTAACCAAATAAATAAATCAAACTAAAAAAATTAACTCAAATAATTCAATTTAAAACACGTCCCTTTAGAAATTCATCAAATCAAAACAATTCACTAAAAAAATAATACATTTAAAACAATTAACTCTTCTTCTTTATCATCTGAATCTGGTATATACAGCATTGTATTCAGATTCAGATGATGAATCGGCAATGCCAGATCCTGTGCAATGCCATATATACCAGATTCAGATGATGAGTCTGGTATATATGGCATTGCTAGATCCTGTGCAATGCCATATATACCAGATTCAGATGATGAATCTGGTATATATGGCATTGCTAGATCCTGTGCAATGCCGTATATACCAGATTCAGATAATGAATCTGGTATATACGGTATTGCATACGGTATTGCGTATAGATCCTGTGCAATGCCAAGATTCATCATCTGAATCTGGTCGGAGCCGGTCCTTTTGTGTTGCGCTGCAGGTGGATCCAGTTCCTTCTGTTTCAGAGGTTCAACTTGTAGCGGCGGGTCTGGGTCTTGCTCCTGCGCCCAGAGCAGTGGCGCTCCTGAGGCTGACAAGGTCTAATTGTGTCCTGAAAGAAAAGCAGACATGAATCTGCTCTAGATTCATCTCCGAGACGAGTCGAGCGAAAATGACAATGTTAGCATTGATACCTTCAGCATGCCACTCCAGTTGTCACCTGTGGAGATTTTATAGAGTAGGAGTGAGCAGAAGAAATCCATAAAGTTGGCATTGCGGCTTATGCCTCTACATGGATTATCAGCAAAACACTGAAAACATTTAAACACAACAATCAGTTTAAATATGTATTTCGTCACACCATTTTCCAAATCATCAATATCCGATGTCAAGTTTTCTTTTGTATTTAACAAAATAATCAGATTTGAGAACATACCCAGTGCTCCAAAAAGCTCAACACACAGGACAGCATAGATGCAGAAGAACATGAGGAGCAGGGCCAGGCTTCCACACTGCAAACACAAAGACATGTTTAAATCTGTGGCTGTACATCAGATGTTGCGGACCGCTCACCTTCTTCAGGGTCTTCCCAATGTTCCTTATTAATCTTTGGCCTTTTCTGACCTTCAGCACTGGAAACACACATAGCAGCACATGTGAACTTGAATGCAGGAGCTCGAGGCCCTGGGCGTTACTACGGAGATGACTGATCCTGACAGAGGCCTCAGTACAATATGGATGACATGCAGAGGACACATGTTTTTACAATAACCTTAACTGTGAGCCATGGCAACATGTGAGGAGCTCAGAGTAGAACAGCTAATCCTCTGTGATGAGTGGACCTAGCTATGCTGGAGAGAGAGGCATCTGTTTGGTAATTTTCTGTCACACATCCTGGGAACACCTCCGCATTGCCCAGGACGAGGAAATATGAAGATGCCAGCCTCTCTGCAAGAACTTACATGTGTCTGTCCATCTTTCTATTAACAATGTTTAAACCAGTGGTCCCCAAACTGCGGCCCGCGGGCCGGACCCGGCCCGCCTCTACCCTGAA
>JAPMNZ010964302.1:0-15147 GCA_029875035.1 Pomatoschistus microps | reverse complement strand
TGGCTGGGTCTTTCAGCATGACAATGATCCCAAACACACCGCCCGGGCAACGAAGGAGAGCATTTCAAGGTCCTGGAGTGGCCTTGCCAGTCTCCAGATCTCAACCTCATATCTCATAGTTGATGTATACATATGATGAAAATTACAGGCCTCCCATCTTTTTAAGTGGGAGAAATTGCACAATTGGTTGCTGACTAAATACTTTTTTGCCCCAATGTATATATTAGAAGTATGAATTCAAATTGTTTCTAAGTGGAGCGGGATAACCTAATTTTCTGCGTTAAAGTAATGAGAGAGCGCGCTGTAAGGATAATTACTTAGAAACAGGAGCTGTTTTGGCTATCATTGTGATCAGACACTGCTTGTGACACACCATATGTCAGGATGGACAGGGCTGTGCTTGTGTCTCTGTCTCCCCTGTATACAATACCCATGTCTTTGCTCCTGTCTGTAGATGCCTGAGGCTTCAGTGCAAGGTAATCAGCGCTGTGGTCCTGGCAAAACGGCACTTCCTCCCCACGCTTATGAACTGTTCCAGCGGCAGATCACCAGAGCTCACGGGGAGTCCTCTCAGGACTCGCAGCAGGCCCTGGTCACTCCAGGCAAAGGGCAGCAGTACCCCCCACAGGCTGAGCGTGAAAGCAGCCCTCGTGTTCGCCCACGCAGTCCTTCAAGCAGTGACAAGGATGGTAGGAAAAATCCTCAGTTCCACACTGTAAGGGTTGAGTCAATGTGCTTTAGTCCAGAAAAGGATTATTTAGAAAAGGCTTGACGTGCACAATCGGAGGTTGTACTATGTGTTTCATGTGACATATGTTGAGATAAATACATGATATTTTCCAAATTGTAAACAAAAACCAAAATCTTCTGACGTTTTAGTGTCAAATATATTTTTAGAACCTTATGATCCACTTTACGTAACCTTGAATTGAAGCATGGTGAGTTTTCATGTGTTTCTGGGACACTCCTGAAGGTGGGCTGATGAATGATCTGGTATTGCTATTGACCCAGAAGGAAAAATAGTTCACTTTTAGCCATTGGAAAATGAACACCTAGAAGCATTTATAAGACCTGAAACTGTATCTTATCAAATCATTAAGGGGTATATTTCTCATATCAGGCATTAAACTACAAGTTAGTAGAAAAGCGTGTAAAATTTGAGTAGTTTAGTTCTATCGGACATGTGCACTTCATTTATCAGTTCTAATCTTGCTCTGGACAAATCAGGCCATAAGTTAAGGAGTTTAAAATTTTGTGTTTTCAGCATTACAGGGAATATATCGGCAATCTTAACTTCAGTATACATATGGAAGTAGTTCAAGTTCTGCTTTAACCTATTCTTTAAATCTTTAAATTGCAGAGAAGTCCAGATCGTATTCCCCTCACAGTGAAGCTAAGAAGCAGGCACTTGCCCCCGATGACCTCAGAATGTCCACGTTAGGTCGTCCTGTCATGTCTTCCTACCCAGTGTCCCCTCGCGACATGGCCAAGATCACCCATGACCAGCACCTGCTTCACTACAACTGTAAGCATGTCACATAATTGTTTAGTTTGCTGATTGGATTTCTGAGTTTAACTTTGACACACTCTCTCCTTCAGCCTTTCAGCAGTCAGGCCACTCTGCAGTTGGTTTGTCCCAAGATAACCGGTTAGCCACAGTTAGACCAATGGCAATGCCAGAGCCCCCGCCTCTTATTTCATCCAGCAAACCGGGAGGTTCGATATCAGAGGTTCGAAAACATTAACCAGAAATTCCCTCGTACTCATCTTTATGTCTTCTTATGTTGTCCTATCTTCCTTCTTTGATTATTCAGGGCACACCTCTACAACTCCACAGCCCGGCTCACAATTATGACCACAGTAAAGCAACTTCATCGCAGATGTCTTGGGTTGATCCAAGGAAAACCGGTGAGTTGGAAGATTTTGGTCATATGTTTTATGAATTTGGTATTTTCACATTCAAACAGTCTTCAATTGGCTTCATATGCTCCTGTCTCCCACTCACCTCAGGGGCTTATCCAGTGGTGAAGCAGGAGCAGTTGTCCCCTCGTAGCTCATCTCAGGCTGAGTCATACCAGGGGGCCTCCCATGACAATTCACGAGGTAAGGATAAGATTATTACTATTGGCCAATTATGCACTATCAGTCCAGAGTGGCCATTTGATTTTATTACATGATTGTAGGTTCCCATTCAGCTGTGCAGGGAGGCAGTATTACCAAGGGCATCCCAGGCACCAGAATGCATCCAGAACCAGTTTCTTACAGAGGAGGGTCTATCACTAAGGTGGGTTTCTAAAGTTTGTTACACACACGCACGCACGCACGCACACACACACACACACACTTGCTTTTTTCCTATTTACGTTCTATTACCCACAATAGTGAATTGTGTTAAAAAAAATTGTAGTATGACTAAATCTTTTAACGGCCAGGTTATGTCAGAGCAGTGATGATCCACTTCTTTTTGACATAAAGGGTTGTTGACAGTTTTGATACTATGATTTCAGACTTTTCTTGGACTAATATGTCACCATGACAACAGCTGCACACTGTACCATATCTGTTTATTTATCCCTATTTTCTTGCATATAGGATCACTAAGCCTACTCACTGATGATATGCCTACTGCAATAACATGTCCATCTGTCGCCGGCTCACGCATCAATCAGGCTTTTTACTCTGCTTATTTACTCCACTTTGTATTAGTCAGTTATGTTGGCTGAACATCTACTTATAGGTGACACCATAGAGATAGTTATCGTACTCCTTTATCTTTATGACATTCCCGCTGCCCGCCCCTATGGACCAATGGTTGCTAAATGTTTGTTATTAGTGCATTTCCTGTGTTTGAACTGTTCGATTCTCTGATCTGTTGTTTGTGAATTGACAACTGGTGTTGTGATTTAGGGCTATGTAAATGATTGCCTAAACAGTAATAGAAATAAATAGCATTTTGACAGTAGGCTAATTTGATTTTCAACAGAATCAGAATTATTGTTATTGTTATTGTAAGTAACAGGAAGTCACAAACTATGAACTTTTTATGACGTTTTTGCACTATATACCAAAGCAAAGAATAGATATCAATCAGTCAATCAGATATAAAGGCATGCATAAACAAATCTTAACAATCTAATATATAAATAGACACTAAAGACATTTAACATTGACCTCAGAGAGAATATTAATTTGGAATATATAAGATTTAACAGTTGTTTGCGATATATATCGTTGCATCTTTTCGTACGTACAATAATAGCTGAGTCATACTTTAATTTATTTTTCACAGGGCACGCCAGCCGATGTGTTGTACAAAGGAACCATCACTCGTCTGATCACGGAGGACAGCTCCAACCGCACTGAGAGGGAGCGGGACGAGGCGCTTTCCAAGGGCCATGTGCTCTATGAGGGCATCAGTGGACACATTCTGACTTATGATCGTGAGTACTGCTGCTTTGGAACGGTTTCTACTGCAATAGTTTAAACAGTGAAGATTATAGAACTCAAGTCTGTGACAATCTACAAACATGACTTATGCTTAACTTGCTTTATGTTTTGTTATTGTAATGTGGAGTAATGTCATTTTCAATGTATTTTCAAAAGGTAATGGGTAGAATTTGTGCCACGAGATCAGAGCACTTTTTCTAACAGTTTAGTTGTAGTGAAGAGTCCTCCCAATGGTTATCCAGATAGGGGTCACCTAAAATCCTTTTTATTTTGTTATTGATCAATATTGGCAAAAACATTTATCATTTCTCAGAATATATATATTTATGCTTTTGTATATCTATATGTTTATTGTAGGGATGCACAGATTGTGACACTTTGGGCCGATACCGATGTTTAACATAACAGCTTGACCGATGATTGGCCGATGTTTTTTCTTTTTGTTATTTATATTTATATATTTCTTAGCAGTTTCAGTTTTCCGTTTTTCTTCAGCTGCAATCACTGTACACCTTCTCATGCTTGCTTCTCAAATGTCCAATGAGATTTGTTGTGTTAACCCATTTAGACCTAAAACGCCTCGTAAAAAACATGCCTATAAGTATAGTTTATGCAAGTTTATTGCCCTATATTGTTGCACACACACTCACATGCAGTAAAGTATTGAGAAAGAAGCGCTCTTAACAGGATCCTCTAGGGGACTGGGCCAAAGAAATACAGATGCAAGTGCAGGATAAATTCCTTTTTATCATTTGATTTTATATTATAATCAAATAATGTTAAACAAAAGTCATGTCATGTCAATATACCTGATGTAAAAGAAATGATGGGTTTAGTCTGCAGAATAATTTGTAAGCCAGTTCAAAGTCATAGAACAGTCACATGGTATTTGGGTCTTGTCTCACGCCGAGTGATTATAAAAGGTCAGCAGTTATTTCTCTAAAAGGAAAACTGTCTTGTTGTTGTTCAGGCCCCCCATCCCAGCCACCTAAAGATGAGAGCAGAGGTGCAGCTGAGGTTCCGGGGCTCAAGCGTGCCTATGACGTCATGGAGGGAGGCATTAGCAGAGGGCTGCCCATCAGGGACTCACTGTCTGCTGCCAACTGTGAAGGTGACGAACCCCCCTGTTCATGCCCACAACATAACCCCGTCAGTGCGTCACATGTAACTGTACTGTTCTCTTCTCTGCCGTAGGCCTGATTGGTCGAGCTCTGCCTCATGACAGAGACAGCCCACACCACACACCTTATAAAGATACCCCTCATAACCGGGGTTCCATTTCTCAAGGTAAGGGAGAAATACCAATTGAATAATTACAAGAAAGGGATAAAAAAAAGAAACAATTCAACTGTACCTTTTTTTTACTCCATTCCAACAACCCAGACATAACCAATTTTCAAACTCTAAGACATACATTTATGTTGTTTTCAGGCATACCTCGTCATCTGGACCCTCAGGATGGTTACCTGAGGAGAGAAGCTAAACAGATGAAGCGAGAAGCGTCACCTCCCCGCGCCCAGGGGTCCCTGTCTGACCCACTGAAGAGCAGGGATCCAATGGTTCCCACTGTGAAAGAACCTGGGCGCTCTATCCATTTAATTCCCAAGGAAGGAATTATACCTCAGGTATCCTATCATTGTAACTAATTTAATATTGAATATGTCATTATATTAATTGATAATAATTCTGCTCCAAACCCATCATTTTCAGGTGGCTCCCGTGAAACAAGACTCCCCTGCTTCAGGAAAGCGCCATGATGTCCGCTCTATTATTGCTAGTTCTCCACGTTCCTACCACACTACCCCTTCACACATGGATATCCGCGGGGAGAGGGCTCGATATGAAGAGGCCCCTAAGAGCCGTCCCAGTGCTGTGGTCAGCACAGCCAGTTCTATGGCTCGTTCATCACCGCTCACTCTGGGAGCAGACCAGGGTAAATCTCACCACAGTCCTGTGGGGTATGATGAGAAGGGCCCTTTACGGAGCAGTTATCCTGGGCCGTCACACCGGGGATCTCCACTGTCCAGGGAGGGAGGACAGAGGCAGCATGATGGTACATAGACATCATTAGATTGAAGCATAAAGGCATAAAGAATGTATGATAATCTTCTATCTAAACCAAAATATTTGTATTTCTTGCTTTAGGTTCAAGTAAGAATCCGCCTCAGGAGAGGAAGACCACACCATCTCCGAGAGAGATGAACACCACAAAGTCTCCCATCCCAGACCAGCAGACCTACGAACGTCTTCTACAAGGGTTGGGAGCTGCTGAGGTGTACCGCCAGATCCCTCTACAATTCGATCCTTCAGCAATTCCCCGTGGCATCTCTATCGACCCAGGTAAGAATATCATGGTACTTTATTCAGTAGAAACATGAGCATACCTTACAAGGCAAGGCAAGTTTATTTGTATAGCACAATTCATACACAAGGCAACTCAAAGTGCTGAACAAAATAAGAAAGCATTAAAATAAATAATCACAGTACATTAAAAAGAAAGATAGAAATATAAAATATAAAATCCCTCAGTTGTGTGCACAGCTAAACAGAACTGTTTTTAACCTTGTCTTAAACATTGTCAGAGAGGAGGCCTGTCTCACATCTTCAGGAAGATTGTTCCAGTTTTTTGCAGCATGACCTTACCTAGTTAATAGCCTAGTTCAGTGGCTATCATTGTTTATGTATTGTTCTTTATACACAAGACCATATTATTTTATGCCAAAGATTCATATTAAAGTGATGTGTTTTGGTGGTACAGGAGTTTGTGCTCTTTTCTCAGTTAGATTGGGATCAACTCTCTGCAGAGTTTGCATGTTCTCCCCATGTCTATGAAGGCTTCCCCTGCCACTAAAACCATGTACTATTAGCTCCTCCCCTCTCTGAACAGGACTTACCTAAAAGATCAATCAATTGTTTACATAAAGCTATTTTCATACAGGGATGTATAAAGTAGCTGTAGCTAAATCTGGTGGAAACCATCTCTTAAACTAAAGCTAAACTAGATGGGGTGCATTATAGGTTATTAAGAAAATGGTCTCATCAACCACTTTANCACACACACACACACACACACACACACACACACACACACCTGGTTAAATCTACCACGTCCTAAACCAACAAAATGGTTTTGTTTTTTTATAGCTGCCTACTACTTGCCTCGGCACCTCACACCAAATCCAGCGTACCCTCACCCTTACCCCTACCTCATCCGAGGCTTCCCTGACACTGCAGCTTTAGAGAATCGTCAAACTTTGTTCAACGATTACATCACCTCTCAGCAAATGCACCAGTGGCCTGCGGCGGCTGCAATGGCTGCCCAGCGCTCAGATCTCCTTCGAGGCCTTGCTCCACGAGACCAGCTGCCCTTACCCTACACCACACCACCACGTGGTAAGATCAAAGTCTTTCAAAGTTCTACTTACAGTATACCTTCACAATTGTATTACTGTTTTAAGTCTACTCCAGATCTGCTTCTGACAGTCTTCCATTTCTTTCCGCAGCTATTCTTGATTTGTCTCAGGTGAATCCACATCTCCTCGTATCTCCAGCCCAAGGAGGAGGAGGCTCTCCAATGGAGCGCATCACATACTTGCCTGGGACGAGTGCCTCATTCCCTGGCAGGCCTTACACCACCTCTCCCATCTCACCAGGTATTTTCTAAACTCTTTACATTGTATCATTAAATGCTGTATAGAATACTTTAAATTTAGTCTTCTATCTCCCCAGTTGGTTCATCTCACATGAACAAGATGCAAAGTTCGTCTTCTGAGCGCGAGCGAGAAAGGGAGCGTGAGCGTGACAGAGAGAGAGACCGGGACCGAGACAGAGAGCGAGACAGAGAACGAGACAGAGAGCGAGAGAAAAGCTCTCATGGAGTTGTGGAGCATGCACCCATTTGGCGACCCGGTATTTAGTCAACATTTTTGTTTCTGCAGTTATTACATGTATTATTGCTCATGTTACTGTTATACTTTAATATCATTGTTTGAATTGACCAGGTACGGAGCATTCTGCTGGCAGCAGCAGCAGTGGATCTAGGTCGTCCTCTCAGCCCTACAGCCACCAGCACTCCCCTGTGTCTCCACGGAATCAGGAGAACGTCCAGCAGCGGCCCAGTGTCTTACATAACACAGGGGGCAAGAGTCTGTCTGTTAGTGATCACAACAGTTCGTCTGTTCTGCGGTTGGTTTTTTTATTGATTGAAAAATATGTTTTAATTTTCTCATCTGATGTTTCTGATTAATTTGCTCACCCATTCCAGATCCATGCCCCCTGGCTCAGGACGTTACCAGAATTACCCTGGCCACATTAGAGCTGGATTGCCACCTGAGGCTTTTCCACTGGGTATGGACTCTGCCAAAGAGCAGAGTCGTGATGGCAGCAAAAATCGAGGAATCCCCAAACACTCAGAGCAACATGGACTCTCAAATAAATCAGATCCCAAGTTGTTGAGCCATAACACATCAGGAATGTACCCTGTTCCTTATCCCTCTTCCTCTGTATCGGGTCGACCCCCGATGCCGCCCCAGTCGGATAACCCTCCAGGTCGTGGTGAAAGTGGCACTTCAAGTAGGGAAAAGACTCAAAACAAAGCGATGTCCTTTCAGGAACAAGATCTCCGAGCACTCGGTAAGACCACCATGACAGCGGCCAACTTCATAAACGCAGTTATTATGCATCAAATTTCATGTGAAACGGGGATGCCAGAGACGAGTTCGCTTGTTGCCAGCAGCGCCAGAGATGGTAAGACGCGCTGATCTCTCAGGGTCCCCTCGTCACCAGCCCCTCCCCCGTCAGTCTGTGGCCTATTGCACGCCGTGGTGGTTGGCATTTTCAAATCAGCCCAATTCATTTACAGTTTTCTTTATGTTCAATATCTTCTTGCTTCCCTGCAATTTTCAATCATTTTCTTAAAGTCCACCGAGGGTTTACACTTAAAGCATTCTTTGAATACAAATCTATATGATCCTAATTAGATATAGCACTTACTAACTAGATTTTAATGCAATCAGAGGTGTCCTTTAAGGTGTAATTTAAGTTGATGCTGATGAAGCGTTATATTTTCTATGCTGCTTGTTTTCTTTCCTTTTTTAACTTGACTTGTGGCACTCTTCCTCCCTCATATCTGGCGGTTTGAAACATTTGACAATATATGCATAGGCATGACCTATACATTCAAGACTTCTGGCTTGACTTCAATATAGTAAATATGGCGTAATCTCCTCCTTGACAACGGATCTCCTGTTGTCATTACTGCAGAAACTAGAACGTTCACTCGGAGAAGGCATACCCCATCAACAATACCAGTACAGATTCTTGCGGTCCCAGAGAGCCAGGAAAGGTGAAGCCACCTGTGGGGGAGGGGGGGGTACTGCGGCTCCTGTCCCCCAGATCTTTGCATGTTCTAATTTACAGCTCACTGCAATGTATGCGTATTGCCACACAAAATTCTCCTCACATTTCTTTGAATCAAAGCATGGAATTTTTTTTACAGGTGTCATTACAATGGCGTGCGAGGCCTGTCGCGATATCAAATTAGTACAATCTACTTGAAAAATCACAATGATTATGTAATGTTTGCAGCACAGCTAACTAAACTAACTAAAGTTGGACGATGCAAGTGTTCTATTGCACTATTCATCGTCATCATGAATAGTGCAATAGTAGTACCCATATCACATCACGCATTATGATTTATAGGTTGTGAGGCGCTTTGCGTTGCCTTGTGTAGGAAAGGCTCTCTTCACATGAAAGTGAATTGATGTATTGATCATATTTCGTTCTGTACAGGGTTTTGACTGTCCGGCAGTCGTCATTTTTTATGGCCGTGTAAATTAGGTGCACTTAATAGAGTCAAACTTCCACATTTTACCACTGGTTGATCTTATAAGAAAGAAACACAGACATTATTCAGTATCCCATCTAGTGCTAAATCTATATCTGATCTAGCCGAGAAAACGTTTAATTTGTTGATAATCGCGGCAGGTCTGTCGTATGCTGCTTGTTTTCTTGTGCTGAACTTATAACATTGATGCTATGTTTAAGTAATATTATTAGGAGTGGAAATACATACGACCAAAAATCAACTGTCATGACAAGCAATGAACAAGCAAAAACAAAAAAGAGCCATCACATTCTCAGTGAGAATACTGTACATCAAATCCAGTTTGATAGTTGTTCAACTTGTATCATCATCAGCTGGATTGGTAATCGTTAAGGAAGAGCCGATAAGCAGACAAAACAAATCAAGTGATGGTTCTCTACTAATGGTTTTAATGCATTATTGATTTCCTTTCTGTTACCTGAGGTCTACATAAATAATAATAATAATGATAATAAATAATTCATTTCTATAGCGGTTCTTTAGACACTGTAATATGCTTCACATAGCTCTATTCTTTCACTCCAAACACGTTGGTATACTGACAGAAGTGCAGCAACCAGTATGTGCCATCGGCCCCTCTGATCACCCATAAGGTTCTAGGCAATGTGGGTGAAGTGTCTGGCCAAAGTACACAACAGCCATTTAATAGAACATAAAGTTGTAGACCTTGCAAAGTCATTATGATTTCCTTTCAAAAGATTAGTATTTTACAAATGGATATACTCAAAAAAAAATTTTTTTTTAATAACAGGTCAGAAGCTGGAGTCTCACAGTATGTACCGTCCTCCATCAGTGGAGAGGATGTCTCCCGGTCAGCAGCCTCCATCTCCCTGTGTCAAAGGCAGAGTTGTGACCCTGGCTCAGCACATTAGTGTAAGAAAACCTAAACCAAATATTTACAAGATGGTATATTTGGCTCTTATTCAAATGTGCTTTTGAAACAGGAGGTAATAACAAAAGACTACAGGCAGAGCCAGCAGCAGCAGAGTTACCATAGTTCTCCCGTCCTGGATCTGACCCGGCCGCCCAGTGCCTCGCAGCCCCCTCCTGCCCAACAAGATGGTGCTACGGGAGGACGGTACTCGGACAGCCTTGGAGGAGAAAGAAACAGAGACCGGTGGGAATCTCAACCTTTGAAACTCTAAATCCAAGAGCATCAATTTAACATATTTTCTTATAGGTCCCCATCTCAACCCAAATCATCCCCGGTCAGTGTTTCAAATGATGGCATTGAGCCGGTGTCTCCAGCTGGAGTCAACTCTGACCCTGATGCCCAGGGGAGCGCTACTTACCCCAGTGAGCAGGCAGAACAAGGGTAAGGGACAAGTTATATATATATATATTATGAAATATTATATTTTACACATGCATGATCGTTTTGAGTTTTTACTCATGCTGCAAAATTGATCTAATATGTTTTGCATCTCTCTGATCTGATAAGTCAAAAAGAGAGCTAACAGATTAATAAACTCATAATTTATTATCATAATTGCTCTTGAGCAACAATTGCTTGCTTAAAAACAATAAAGTGTTTGTGTGTTTATACACAAACAAAACATTAAAGAAACTTTTGCCTTATTTTACAGCATTGGCTCCCGGTCCCCACCCAATGCGTCTCAACCACCAGCTTTTTTTAGCAAGCTTACAGAGAACACCTCAGCAATTGTCAAGTACAAGAAACAGGAGATGAGCAAGAAGATGACTGTTGTGGGAAATGAAAATGATTTTAGTAAGTCTGAGCAACTCTTCTCACCTGATGTAGCAGGTTCCTGCTGTCAGAAAACATGTGCAACAACCTCATTCTCCTTATGCTTTAGATGCTGGTCAGCCTGGGACCGAGATCTTCAATATGCCAGCATCCACAGGAGCAGGTAATAGGTTATCTGTTCTTCACAGAAAACGTACCAGGTACTGTCCTTTTGTGTTTAGTTCCATGTCTGATGGTGAAATTACTTGCAGGACCTGTGACAGTCCGCAGCCACCCTACCCCAGAGGCCCCTGGGAACTCTATTGGTCTCGAGGCCATAATTCGAAAGGCTTTGATGGGTAAATATGACGACCAGGCTGAAGACCGTTCTTCATCCAACCCTAGCTCTAGTGGCCAGGCGTCTGGTGTGGAGGGACGTGCTGAAGATGGCTTTTCTCAAGGTGGGACAAACATTCATATAATGACCTTTAAAAACATGTTGGTCATTGGGTCTCATTTTGTTTCATGTTTTACAGGAGGGTCAAAGTCCTCAAAAGGCAATGGACGATCCAACGGTCGCAAAACCAAGTCACCGGGACCAGGCTTGTCAGGGGGAGAGCGTCCCTCCTCTGTGTCCTCCGTTCACTCAGAAGGGGACTACAACAGAAGGACCCCACTCAGCAATAGGGTCCTGGAGGAACGACCTTCATCTACAGGTACAATATGCACTCTTTCACTTGAGAAAATGTTGTGTGTTCGATGTCAGACTTTTTTTAATGCGACTTTCTTCTCGAACAGGTTCCGCCCCCACTCCGTATCCCTACAATCCTCTGACGATGCGTTTCCCCAGTGGGACAGTGTCTGCCCCGTCACCCTCTCCAGGCCAGGGGGCCCCAGGCCCTGGTCCACAAGGGCGTTGGGAGGAAGAGCCGAAGCCTCTGCTCATGTCTCAGTATGAGACACTTTCGGACAGCGAGTGACCTGGACATCACTACAATACCATGTAGTCTGTGCTGCTGCAGACAGACACTAACAGACGATTAGTGCCACACCATTCCTTCTGTCCACATTCAGTCGCCTCTTCTCATCACACAAAGCTCCACAGGGGCAGGACTTTTGCTCCTAGTGGCTTTGTGTTTTCCCTTCCAGGACACATCCCCTTTTCAACAGCTTCAGGGGCCTTACCTCGACAGATTCACTAAGCTGGATGGTGTTGGTTTGGCCAAAGGCACATGGCAATACCACTACAGAGATGAGGGATGTGGGCAGATCATAGTGGTTTTGCTTCTTTGTGTTCTCTCATTCTTCAGTTGAGTCTGTAGACGTTGAGCTGAACCTCAGTACATTTTGATGGTGGACATTTGAATGTGTCATTTGTCGTCTGTTATCTGCAGTGATGTATCTTGTTTTTGCAGGGCCTGGGATACAAGTATGTGGGAGGGTCATATCATAGGTTTACAGGGTAAACATACTGGACTGGTATTGCTGATATATTTGAGAGGTCCAAGAGAATAAGCGCGTTGACTTCAGGCCTCAAGATAATGGCCCCGACACAAGTGACACTTTCTCAGTTTTATAATAACCATGCCTGTGTTTGTTTTGGATGTTAAGCACTTAGCTGTAAGTCTCCGCCGTGATGTTTCTTTATTAATGATCAAGGGCGATGAAAAAAAATTATTCAACTGTGTAGAGATTTTGTGCACAACTGTTTTTTTATCTTGCCACTGAAATCTTCAGTGCTCCCACACTCAACGCGACAATCACACTGTTGACTGAGTTTGCTGTTTGGAGTGTATCCCTCCCCAGAAAGCTGCTCGGACTCCTCTGACTCGTCACATGGAGTTTGTGTGCTATAAAGAGGTGACACAGAAGCCATCGTTTTCCTGACCCTGGACTGAGGGAGCATGACTTGTACCTGATTTCAAATGTGACTGTCATTGTCAGGAGGAGGTGGAACCTCCTCACTTTCACTTTGTACAGTTATAGTGTTAAGTGCCATTTATTTTACATAAACAGTACTGAAATTACTGAGTGACGCACAAACTCTTTGGTTCAGACCAGATTCATAGGGTTACAGGGATATTACAAACTCTTGCAAATCTTTATTTTTGTTTTTTATTCAAATTTATCACAGCCTTAGCTTTTATTTGAAAGTGATGCTAAATATCACAGGACCATTATTATAACTGTTAATATCTCTCCACTTGACACTCAGAAACTTCAGATAAATGAAGGGGCAAATACTCAAAGCGTTCCGGTCCATTCCGTAACCACACATCCAGCTCCCTGTATTTTAGAAAAGCCGTCGCTGAGTCAGTCACGTGGAGATTCATGAAACATGACTGTTATAGGACTACCTCCTCTCCCTCGTTTCTGCTACCTGTTCACAGTGGCGCTGAGAGCCTGTACTTGCTCAAGATGACGTGTTGTTGAAATCTTTAGGATACTTGAGGGGTTAGTTAATTAAAATTGTTTATCCAATTGTTCGTTTATAATGGTGAGAAAAACAACGCTTATCTGTATCCCAGGTGGTTACAGTGCAGCAATCATTATATTACAGTATGAAAATCAAAGTCAAAATCAGGTACAGGCCCTTTGCATATCCACATCTCAGCTCTTATTTTGTTTGCCTGAATTGATGGAGAAATTGTTTTTGTTTGGCCAAAAATATATGGGCGGGCTTTGTATAAATTAGCCTGCTTTGTTATGTTAAGTGTATCCACAGATGTTAAGAATGTGACGGTAAGTGGGGAAAAACAAAACAAAAACAAAGCCATATCCTTTTCCCCTCAAACAAGAGATTGACTTCTGTTTTTAAAGGTGTATTGAAACACATCATTTTATTAAGTTGTTTGAAGTCACATGGTTTTCTTTGTTTCAGTGAAAATGAATTAAATCTAAAGTCTTGTTGGCGTTCCAGCGGTGGGTGGGTGAGTGGGGGATTCACAAAAACAGTACAATGTTCAACCATTTTGTGCATAGACTTTTTTTTTTCTTTTTTTAAATATAACCCACTGTATAATAGCAAGGATTGTATATAAAACTGAAGAGATGTAAATATTTATGTAGCTTGCTTCAAGGTTGGTATTACAGAAAAGAAATATTCACATGGTTAAATTCTACATGCCCACCAGCAAGCTTTGTGGATAGCAGTGTAAAAACGAAAATAAAAGACACTGCCTTAATGTTTAAATAAAAAGCTTATTGCCATTCTTGTATTGTGTATTCTTCATTCTTTCAAATCTACGTATCACCAGCTTTAAGATTGTGATTTAGTATTTACATATGTTCCATAAGTGTATATTATTATGTGCTCCATTCAGTTTCTAGATCTGATTACGCTAATACATTCACGTCTATTTTATGTGTATAAGCTGTAACCAGATCCATGCCCTTTCCTCTTTATATTGCTCTTGGTGGCATTACTTGGTGTATATAGTAGGCATAAATGTAAAATGTAACTTCTGAAGCAACCTTTTGTCATAACGGGTACTATTTAGGATCAAGAAAGGAATGCGGTGCTTGTATGAATTCGTAAGCAGCCCATGAGTGTGTGTTTCAGCCGCTGGGGGGCGCTAGTCCCGCGCCACAGGCCGAGGCGCAGAGTGCAGCAGCCTCAGTGGAAACACGAGGCCCGGCTCCAGAGGCTCCAGAGGCTCCGGCCTCCTGCCAACAGGCTCCGCTGTTATTTTAGCAGCTGTGAGATATTTAAAGACGGTAAAGAAGACGCATGACTGCATTTGTGAACTACAGACGGTGAGACTGTTTTCCCCAGGTGCTTTTCTAACCTAGAAAGACTATTCTTCACCTGAGGGTCAATTACCTGTTGTAATGATGTATCAGAGGAAATATTTCTTACTCACTTCCAAGAAAAACACTGCATATTTCAACGAATCGGCCTGGTAGTACTAACTGCTTCTGGGATCGTTTTAGACATCTTTTACATTAAATTATGCATATTTTGGAAGTTAGCTTCAAGGATGTGCTGATACTGTGGCAGCCTCTGCCACACACTGCTGCAGGAGTAGACTGAACAAGCTACCGTGGTGAAGTTGGTTTCACGTTGGACGTTGGATATTCGCCTCCAGCACTAAGATCGTTCGAACTTAGGGACCGTCTATGAAAA
>JAPMNZ010964300.1:0-36849 GCA_029875035.1 Pomatoschistus microps | reverse complement strand
GCTCTGCTTTAATACTGTGCTGGAAGCGTGGACCAAACCTCTAGATTCTTACTGTAAACTGCAGCAGAGTGACCTGTGCGCCTTTTACAGGACACATCATGCATAAAATATTATTGCTTTAGAAAATACAACAGTCATTAAACTATAATAATGGAGTTGTGGCAAAAGTGCACCACTGGAAATGAAATGTTTCCTGTTCCGGAGTATTCCAGAGTGGCTAGAGCGGGGAGGGTAAAAAATAAAACCAAATTATATTTACACTTAGATCATAACAAGGACAAAAGCAGCGACTGTTTCTGGACCAAACATCAGACAAGATCAAGCTCAGTCCACATCACGACTAAACATCTCCTTTTATTATAATAAACGTGGACAGGCTTTGTTAGTGAGGGTTAGGGTTAGTCATTCGAGAAAAATACAAATATCATTTGTGACTTGGCTACAAATAAATGAATCCAGTTTGAATGACAGACTCAAGAAATTCCTCATGTGCACAAGGCAATCCCTGCGTTATTTAATCACATAAATATCAGAACTGCATTTGTAAGAGCTACTATGAAACAGAAGTGTGTCTGTGGAACGCTCAGAGTGACTCATTGAAATGTGCTTCTAACAGCTACAAAGATCACTGAATACAAAGGAAATGAAAATATTTAAGTGTGCAGTAAGTTCGTTGTTATTGAATAGGACAGAAAAACTCTAGATTGGTGACGGATGATGTTTGGGGTGAAAATGTTAAAATGTTTTTGGAACCAGCAAAACTAGGGACAGGATATATATGATTATTGGTCTTCCTTGTTTATTTATTATCATTTGTGTTTCTGTTTATTCATGATGCACAAATGTAAAAACATTATGTATGTAATATGATGACATGGACAAAACAAGAATAACAAAAATAATAATATCATTAACGCAACAGTAACAGATAAGAATACATCCTTACTTTTAACATTTGATCTGGGAAATCAGTTTGAGTGTAAAGTGTGCATATTTGGTCGACTTGAGTCTCTCTCTTATTCACAGCTCATATGAAATAATACGCATTTCCATATTTCCCCCAAAATATTGCACCTGCACGTTGCTGTTACTTAACGATAAAGGTTAATGAGCTGGACTGGCCCAGTGACCTGTGGCTCTGGAAATGTCATGGCCCCACATATTCATGCATATATCCACTCTCAGCGACAAGTGCATCCTCATGGACAGAAGAAAGAGGCTGTGGTGCATAATTCAATCCCCCAAAACACTTCCCTGATTCTCAAAGTCATTTATTAAAGGCCTCCTTGGTCACCGTCCAAACAGAATCTTGCAAAAATAGAAGGATTTTTGATGACTTGTGACAGATCCTTCCTTACTGTAGGTTTGCTCTAGGCTTCTTTTCTTTGCACAATTTGTGACATGAAACAACTGTTATATGAAATAATGACATCTCTGAATGACAGCAAGAAAATGATTGTGTGGGTGGCTCAATCATTTGTTTGCTGTAATTCAAAATGACACAAGAACCGCTTTCGAAAATGCAAACTTCACTCAAAAAGGCCTTCTTCCAATTGGCATTCGAACCCTGGACCTTCTAGCTGTGAAGCCAAAGTGCCAATCCCTCTGCCACTGTGGCGGTTCTGGGTTCAATCCCCGGGCTGATCCAGTCTGATCCAGGCCTTGACGGTTGCATGTTCTCCCAGTCTCCAGGTGAGTTTCCATCGGGTGCTCTGCAACAGTTTGAAAAACTTTCAAAGTGCGTTTTCCAAGTGCAAGACATTATCAAGACAACATTATCAATGGATCTTAAATGCTGCATCTCCAATGTATAATTCCTCAAAGCTTAATTTGGTCTAATTTGATCATAAACTTTGAATCTGTGGATCGAGTACTGCATACAGCTGCCTCCGCTGTGACACAGTATCTCTCTGAGTAGACAATGTCCCTGGCTCTTTCTGCGCATGATGGAAGAGCTATAAAAACAATTGTCGTGTCTGCTGTCATCAGTCTACAATGCAATCTTTGATGGTTTTAGACAACAATTTGCAATAACGAAAAGCAAACCGTCGTCCCAGCCCTATCACGCACCACCGTTTAACCGTGTATAAACCTGACATCTTCAAACACTGAAAACTCCACAGATTTACTTGAGTGGAGAGGCCCAGAGATGACAGGGAATGGTGTGAGCGTGTAGGAGGGTGAGGGGACTCGGTGGTCAGGGGGGAGGGGTAAAGTTTGACAGTTGCTCGCAGTTGGCACCTCGGATCCAGCAAGCTCCATGCTTTGGGGGCGGACAGGGAGAAGGGCCAACGAGTCGTGGCAGAGGTACAGACAGTATAGACCAGGGAACAGTGAGGGGGGGAAAGAAGCTCAAGTCCTCCTTTACTGTACTTCAACTTACCCATGGATATGAACATGACCGGGACATATTTCCACTGACGGAATAAGAAGGCTTGTCTCATCCTCTAACCTCTTTCAATCTCGCCCAGGACTCAATTGGCTGTAAGTAACCCCTTGCATCTGCTATTTTGCATCTTTTTTCTTTTAAATGTGAATGGTATTTGTGTGCGATGCAGACAATCAGATCAATGTGTTTTGTTTGGATTGGAAAGAGATACAGAATAAACAGAGTAAATTAGTTAACAATCGATTATAGAGAATCTAACAGTTACATTACCAGGAAATAATAATACGGTGGTCCATTCATATATGTTCATAAACGTCCATGATGTCAATGTCCCTTGTCACTATGAAAACGTTTAGTTTAAGGCATACTCAACAAAACATTCTCCATGGAGATCAGACAGGAAGAACAAATGAGACAAAAAAGATACATGTAAATCAACTACTTTCAATGCACAATTCAAAGTTTAGGTATATTTGTCTTGGCTTACAAGTTACCTCGGCGAAGCTTCTAGTATTGCTCTATATTTCTCATATAAGTAGAGCCATATCTAAACATACTGTATGTATTAGCTGTGACAGTACGAATGTCCGGTGGGATGCCTCGAGTTGTGGCAATTTACTGTTGTCTGTCACAATCAACGTCGACAACCGGAGACGTCAGAGGTGGATCGACTGGCTCCTGGTGCCATTTCTACTAAAGGTTTTGCTGTCTGTTTAAATTTGTGCGTTGCTGGCTGGGCCTCGACGGTTGGGCTGGAGTGTGTGGCTATGACAGGGCGTCTACTGGGAGGCCTGCTGTTGTTGCAGATTTCACTCATCTTGGTGGTCTTCAGATTGTCTGCGTGGCTCGGAGCCCCTCTTGTCTCTATCGGCGCAGCTTTATGTGCCGCCGTCAATATGGCTGTGTGTCCGTCACTGGATTAACAAGCATCTGTCCCTCTCCAAACTTCCAGAGGACTGACGGGAGGCAGCGTCTTCTCCTGGTTCCAGCCTTTCTCTCCACTCCTGCCCCCAGCTCCTCACCACCACCATGACCCTGGCGGCCTCCGAGAGGTCACTGCTCATCAGAAACAAGTTCCGCTCAGGTCAGCAGCCAGTGCCACCGCAAAAACATTATACAAGTATTGATTTATTCACTGTCATGAAGATAAAGGGGTGTACAGAAGGATCTCACATACAATCACTTATTGCAATGGCCAAGAAGATGCTGTGCTTTTACTCTTATTATAGTTTTGCATTTTAAAAATCTCTGATCTGCCAACAGACGACTTTTCCCATCAAAATAATTACTACAATTTGCAGGTGCTGACATACTAGATAATAAGCAGTGGATGTTTGTTCATTTGTGCCAGATAATCTGCCGAGCGATGCCAAATTCTACATGCATCACACACTGTAAATTGCAATGGGCCAAAAATCTCGATTTCAATCAGTGTGCAATAATCAGTATGAAATATGTATCTGAAATGTGTTTTAAGTTCACCCCATTTCCATCTTAAAAGATCTTCCAATTTCACCCAATGTCTTGATCATTAAAAGCCGAAAAGAAGCACAAATGTGAACAGGTGACAGTGATATAGCGCTTTTCTAAATACTCAAACATGCATTATCAGCCACAGCTGCCTTGCGGATACAGTGACATAAGGGAGACTGCAAATCTGCTCCATTAGTCCATGTGGCCACCACCAATCTCTCAACACACTCAACATACAGGTGGAATTTAGAAAAAATACAATACTGCTCTGATTATTTCTCTAATTCAACTGAAAATGTGTTGAAAAGACAATGGATGGATGGAATCATGTGTAGACTCATTACAGGCCAAGCCATTGTTATCATCTCGATGATTTTGGCTGTTACTATCAAGTATATATGTTTCACACCACAAGATTATTGAACTAAATATACTAATCAACAATATTCTAGTCCTCAGAGTTTCCACCGGTAAAACAAGCAGGGCCTTACTCAAGAAAACATTTGTCTGAACATATACATCGGCCAGAAGAACTCAATACACAAGACCTCACAGATTCATATCGAGGGTACGAGGAAAGTGGAGTGTCTTTACTAGGAATACTTCAGTCAGGAGCAATGACCAAACCTTCAACAACCTTTCTTAATAGGCTACTTTATTGTTAAGCTCTTCTCTATGCGTAACTTCTATGATAGTTTGGATCAATGTAGAGTTCAGGGTTTGTGTCACCGCCTCCGACAAACACAAGAGTCTCCAGAGCATGAATGCATTTGAAAATAGCGGCGAAGTGTAGTGGGTCCATGCATTGTACATTGAAGGCTTAGGTAGAAGACCTGAACACTGCATTATGTACCACTGTGTGAGGTCTGACATAAACGGAGATGGGTTGAATTAAAGAAACACTTCCCCAACCATCACCATTCAATCACTCTCTCATTACATTCAACTATTGTACATGGTTTTAGTGGTAGGGTAAACCGGAGCCTCTGGAGGAAACCGGAGCCACCTTGCCACAGAAATCTTGCATCTTTCTCTTGGACCCGATGTTGTGTTTCGTCTCATCACAAAGACGTGTTTTCTTGTTTCACCTCTATGGAGTCCAGTGAATAAAATCCAATCACAATCAGGCTAACAAAAATGCATAAAACTGGCTGCCTTTTTAGTATAGTCTCTATTAGTTTAGCAGAGTTGCACCAGATGGTCCATATATTTTTGAATCAGTGCCTCAAAATAATGTTTTGTCAGCTGGACACACCTGATAGATGATCCAGCTGTTTTAGAAAAGGACGGACTATCTTTGAAACTCTTTCTACTTTACATTGGCACATGTTGATACTATTTACTGTTTGTGAGGGAATCAATGTAATCTTAAGTACTTAACATTTTCCTACCCTTGCGGCCATTTTGAAACTGTCCACAGAAGGCGAAAGTGGTGGCACATTAGTTTCAACGGTGGAGAATGTTACTACACAATGTGCCTCCTGTTGTTTTAACGCTGCCTTTCAGTGCGTGTGGTTTGTGATGTTGACACGTTTACTGTTAAGACGCCGGTTTCTAGATTTTTGTATGATTCTTTTTCTAAAAGGTTCTCATTGGGGTCCTTCATGGTTCCAACTTCAAACTTGTGAGGGCATAGTGCAAGCAATGATGTCAGTAGCACCTGTGAAACAAAAACACAATTATTGCTTCCTTGTTGTCCCTTATCAGCCAATGTATTTCAAGATCGCATCGACCTGGATAGCACTCCACTCTCTGTAGATTCATAAATCTATGACAACAATTCCAAAACATGGTGTAAGTAAATATTCTTAAAAAGGTCACGTTTGTTCATTTGGAGCATTTCTAAAAATTACACAGAGTACCTTTAAATAATGGCAATTTTTGCGATTAGCAAACTCTTGACTCACAACCCCGGTGAAATGCCAACAAAAAGAGCAGATGATTAAAAATAATGCAAAGCAAATGAATGTGTATACCTGCAGATATTGTGATTGCATAGAACATTTGAATACAGTGTGGCGTCTCATTTTCTCTCAGAAGACTCCACATTTCCCCTAATTTAGGTTTAAACACTCGAACATTCTCTCCCTTTGCGGCTCGATGCTTAAACAAGTTGTGTGTGGTGCGGCGGCGTTCCCAGGCAGCTGTTGCATACGGCTGGTGATATAGAAAGAAGAGGAAATGGCATGGAGCTGGTCCCTAGGTGAACGTGAGCACCTGCTGAAATCCTGATTGTTGGGGCCAGGTGGTGCGTTTGAACATAGCCGCGCAGATCGGCTGTTTCACTGCTCAGTCTGAGGCCGCCTTTAAAGACTTTGGAGCCTCGGTGAAGTAATGGGTTTCCACACACGCTACAATGGCAAAAATGTTATGTAAAGTTGAAAAATATCAGCAGTGACAGTCGATAGCTGGCGTTCATGTGACATCAGAGCGTTCCATAGAGCCTGTTGTGTCAAGTTTCAATAAAAAGGAGAAGGAAAGAAGGATAATTAATTACTGACCAATAATAATATAATTTTGATAAGCAAGAATGCAAAAACAACACTCAACTGAACGCAAAACACAAGAATAGAGGCAGAAGACAAGAACCACAGAACAAACACAAAATGACAACAAGAGGGAAAAAGCACAGGGAATTTTACCAGGAGGCACAGGTGTAAAAGTCAAAAATACACAGGATAACAGACATTACAAAATAAACAGGAACTAAAAATCACACCATGACATGTAGTCTATCGTTGTGGTGTGTGTGGTGGAAGGCAGCTGAACAATCTTTACTGGTAACTACGGTAACTGTCAATAATATGATTTATAATTTTTTCATTTTTTTTCATGTATTAATTTATTTCAAGCAATGGAACAGATAAGCACAGGGTATTGATTCATGTCATATAGTGCAAAAAGATAAGGACAGAAAGTTAATGTACACTGTATAATGCATGTAAACGTGATACTTGATTCTGCCTGAAAGGGAGTGGGAAGAAGATCACTTATTTAGTCCCACCCCAATTCCCCAATCAGTGATTGATGAGTTAAGCATCACAACTATTTTATACAATAATTTTACAGTGTTATATGATGGTGGTGTTACCAAAAATAACTGATGATTATTACATTGTAACAACAATTTATACCAAAAATATCAAGAGTGAACAATACTAGCAATGGTAAATGCACAATATACCAACAATGGAAAATTGAGAACAGATCTTAGTTTGTATAACATTTCTTTATAACTCCAGGGCAAATCTACATACAACCAAATCTGACACGAAGTTCCACATGTTTGGTGGCAGAACCTATCAACCATGTTTTTCTTGGTTGATATGTGGTGATAATATTTCAAACATATTCATGATATTAGCCTGTAGAAAGGACATTTAGACATGAGAATACTATTGCAACAATTCTTTCCAAAGTTCCTTCTTCCTCATAGACTTGTATTGGTATCTGCCCTCCAGCTGAAATATAATTCCGCAACATGAACTATACATATGTGCAGCAAATTAATATTTAGTAGTCAGTAAGTGAGAGATGTTTTTCTGCTGGGTTGGCTATGGGCAAGAAGAACAGAACATAATGAAAAACCTCTATCGAAAACACAGCTTTTCAAAGATAATAAAAGATGACTGCAAACAAGCTTAAATTTGATATTTTTTGGATCATCTTTCTTCACGTTGCATCATGTTATCACACAAAGTAATCACCAGGGAAGAGCCAGTTGTTCACAAACCACCACAGTGTTACAACACATTAAAATCAAAATACTTCGGAAAAGGACTATTCGTTTCAGTGAAAACATGGCTTAAAATCTAATCTAATATCAAACACAAGGACACCTACAGCGATAAATGAGGATTTTTTTCAATTTTCTCTCCACACCAAATTTAGCCGAGTTAAAGTAACAGTATGAGTGACTGATGAGGATCTTACAGGAGCTCAGACCGTTTTCATTCTAGTCATATTAAGTACACATATATTTTTATATACCCAATTGCATTCTTTACCATCCAAATCCATTACCAAATGTGTTCCAATGAGACCGTATAATAACCAGGATAATCAGGAGTAGTTTAATTATAAATCAAATTCTTCTTTTTCCCCACACCGTTATTACAAAGCTATTTTCTTTTGTTTGTATAGCAATCAGGAGCACAAATGACTATTGCCCTTGACAAACAGCGCACACAGAGAATCAACAGTGTGGATCCGGATCTCCTCTGGTTCTGTCCTGAACACACACACACACACACACATACACACATACACAGACGCACACACAGACATAGTGCACATGTGTTTGAACGCACAACTGTCCCCTCCAGAGCAGAGGCAGCTCTATATTACTACATTACTATATTACTGTCAACTCAAAGTCAGATCAGATCAGAATAATCTATTTGCCGTTTGCAGTAAAACCACAATGAAATACATTTGCAAGTGTGCACAAGACAAGTACATAGATAAAACAAGGTTAAAAGTACAGAAATAAAACAAACAAAACAGTAAACAATTGAGGCTGTGAAATCGATCGCCTACAACAGTTTCAATACCAGTGCAAGATCATTCAAAGTGCTCTGTTCAAACTGGTAACAGATTGTGGGAAGAAGCTGTTTGCATATAGAGATGTCCTAAGTCTCAGCGAACAATATATTCTGCCAGAAGGAAGAAGCTGGAACATGGGTTTTCCAGGGTGGCCAGAAGAGTCATTGATTAGTCTAAGAGCTCGGTTTAAAAGGATTTATAAAAAACCTCCAGGACAGGAAGCTCACAGCCCACAGTCCTCTTTGCAGAGCGCAGCACCTTGTTTAGAGCTCTTCTTTCTTTATCTGTGATGTTACCAAACACACAGTCACAGAACCAACAAGTAAACTTTCAATGGTGCAGCCATAAAAGTTAAGCAGAATCCTAGAGTTAATGGGGAATTCTCTAAGTTTTCGCAGACAGAAGAGACGCTTTCTTAACTACCTGGTTAGTGTTTTTGTCCCATTTCAGGTCGTTAGACAGAGTTAAACCCAGAAACTTGCCTCCTCTACCATCTGAACATGGGAGTTATCGATAACAACAGGCATGTGAGAACTGTTACAGCTAAAGTCAAAGACTACTTTACATGTTTTGGATGCGTTCAGATGGAGGTTGAATGCATAAGCGAACTGAGAAACAAGCGTATGTTAGTATAAACACTGATATTTTCACCACGGGTTAATAACTTTATGTGTTCCTGGCGTGAAGAAGGAATAGTCCTGGAAAATAAGCAGAGAAATAGGGGTGTAAAGGGCTGTCAAGGGCTGTCAAAAATGAGGCAAGATGCGGATCGGTGTTTTATTGTCGATGGTAAAGAGACAAGAACAACGATTCTACAGCATGCATGTGACATTAAAGCATGGAGACATTAAAGCAGGTGCTGAAAACGGTCCAATCAGCACCTGCCACTGCGCAAGTAGCTTCGGCCTTCAGATAAACCAAAACCTGAAATGGAAAATCATTGAGTCCTGCAAACTGGCATAATGATGAGTTCAGCTTTAGCCATATTTGCCTCAAAGTGTAATAGAACATCCATCAGGCTTATGACTTTAAACTTCCAAATATATACAGCACTGAATAAGTTGAACTCTGATACAGAACTAGACAAACTGACCAATCAGAGCTGTTCATCAGAGCTGTGGTAGAGCAGAGTCAGAGCGGGAAGGAAAGGAGCAGAGTTTGTGGCAGTAAAGTGAGGATTTAAAGAAAACCGAAGGATTTAAGAAGAAAAAAAGTTCAGGATGACAAGGGACACTAAACTCCCCACAAAATCCAATATTTCTGAAAGATGTAGTTTCTCTGTCAGCTGAGGTCGAGCTGTTTTAGTTTACATTATGATCTATGGGACTTTTTCCTGTGCAGCCCGCGTGAATATAGTCTGCAGTACCACAGGCGCCCCCTGTGCCCATGGGTGGGACAGCTATAAGCTAGTAATACCCTACCCAGTCTTTATTATAGATCCATGATTTTAATACATAATGTACCAGTCATATCCATCCATCCATTTTCTTCCGCTTCATCTGTTGCCGGGTCGCAGGGGCAGCAGTCTAAGCAGAGACGCCCAGACTTCCCTTTCCTTACCAGTCATATTTGTTTCATATTTGATGTTTCGTTGCTGCATCTTGAAATGACATGCATTGTTGCCATGAAACCCCCTATAATTCTGTACTATTTCCGATGAACTACACTAAACTTCCAGTTCAATTACGCCAAAATGTTCACCACTGCTTCAGCCGGATTTCTCTGCAAACCCTCACCCTAACCGTAACACCTTCTTCCATCTTCAGTCCAAATTTTCCGATCATTTTGAGACCAATCACACATTTTATATCATTATTTTCAAGACTAATGAATACATTAGACATAAAATAGCTGCTTGTCTATGTCTGAGCAGGAAGAGCAGAGTTAGCAGCGGCACAAATGACTATGACGTTAGCAGTTGGGGATGTATGGAGAGAGTGGGACAGCTGACGGGGGGATGGGCCTACTGAAATAGACCCAGTGAGGGATAAATAGTTGGTGGCCTGGACGCCCTCCTCCCCTGCTCAGGTCTCCTGCGGTCCTGTCCAGCGTCACCTGTTTGTGCTCTGAATGTTGATATTCTATGTGCGCCATGTGAGCCGCCGCAGTAAAGTCCAGGCCGCGTGTGTGGGTTTCGCCACAGTCTCAGTTATCAGCGATCCCGGCTGCTTTGATTTGCTCACGGGGCCTTACAGCTGCGGCACGGTCAGTGGGTCTGGACCAGTCACAACTACATCACAACAATAGCTTTTAAAGACACGCCACACGCATATTCCATTCAAATGAACAAAACTAAAGATGTTTATTCAGATTCAGATTTAGTTTATTCTACGGAAATCCAGATTGAAATACATGTGCAAAAGTATCCCAGTGTGCACCAGACAAGTACGTCAATAAAACAAGCTAAAAAGTGTAAACACAATCGCCATTGGGAAACCAATCAACAAAAACAGTTTAATAACAAGAGCAAGATCATTAAAGTGCTTTGTTCAGACTGATGACAGCTTGTAGAAAGAAGCTGCTAGCATCCAAACAATATCTTCTACCAGAGGGAAGAAGCTGGAACAGGGCTTTTCCAGGGGCCCCTCTGTGTTTCTGTGTCTGTTGTATCATGTTGACTGTTCATGTTCAAGTACGCATTGGAAGCTGTATTTTAAATGGTTTATGGATGTCATGTCAAGACGCCATTCCTCCACTCTCCTCGATCAGTCCCCACTGTGCTTTACTTATTTTGTTATTTATTGTTTGTTTCTGTTATATACTGTATACATGTGCAGGTGAAGCTCAGAATTAGAATACTGTTGAAAAGTCCATTTAGTTCTGTTATTCAACTTTTGAAACTAATACATGGCTTACATGCAAAATGAGATATATCAAGCCTTTATATATTACAATGTTGATAAATGTGGCTTACAGCTTGTAAAAAACCCCCAAATAAATTATCTTAGTAAAAAAAAGTTAAACGGATTATGAGCTTTAATCATCAAAAATCATATCAAACAAAGGCAGGGTAAATGTGACTTTGCACAATAAGTCCCTCTCATATGGTGGCTTCACAAGTTGAAAAACAGTGATCAATAAATACATTTTTGAATGATATTTTCCGAGTTTCACCCATATATGACTGCTGCTATGTTGTTTACTGCAACAAATTTCAATCTGGAAGCTGTCTCGATTCTTAACTGTAAATATTAAGATTTCAAATGTTCCATGTGATCTGGACTATAATGGACTAATTGATGTGAACGTTCCAGTGTGTTGTGTAGTCGAGCAAAACCCATTCCCCATAAAAGACAAAAGATTATCTCAAAATATCATATCATTGTTCAGTCGTTGAAATACTGTATCAAACTGAAATGCATGTGCCTCTTTCACTGTTTATGTGAATGTGTTGTTAACTGAAAGCTTTGTGTTGTCTTCCTGGCTCAGTTCAAATCAAAATGTCAAAATGTCAAAAATCACTTTACATATCAAGCATACAAATACAATACTTATTATCATGGCGTTGATCTACTTCTTGCAGCCAGTCAATATAACTCATTTCCTCTGTCTGTTCTGATGCAGTGCTGCAGTTGAGGATCCAGAACCGAAGACAAAATGAAATCAATGCAGATCTGGGTGAGTGTGCGGCATTTACAAGCAAGGAACAACGTGTCTGCTGCAGCTTTGTCTCCAGGAGAACTGGTTATTTATGAGATTAACCAGAGTACAGTCCATTTAATACAGTTTAGTTTAGTTTAGTTTATTCAAGTGTATTGCACAAAAGAGTGTGGACTTCTATGACACTGAAGCAACAAAAGTCTGATGGTGACAGACACTACACAAACATGAATAAATGATCATTTACAGTGAACATTGCATATAAGAGACAGAATCTGTTGTCTCCTCTTCCAGGCTTTAACAACAAAAGAAGCAAAGTCATTGTAATGCATCCAATTCATAATTTCACCCACAGCCCAAACGACCTCGGGATTAGAAGCATTTACTCTTTCAAATAAAATGTTTTGATACTCAGAATAAAGTGGACAATAAAATAATACTAGAATAACAATAAACTGTAAAATATAGGATCACTCATTGGGGCTGTGATCATCAGGAACAAACCATTTGGGATTTGTTAGTTTTTTCTTCACACAGTGCTGCTTTCATTGATCTCTGCTCAGATGCACAGATGTATTCTCAATGTTCCACAGTAGAGCAGAAAGATACATCACATTTAAGTTTAAATTCCAATCTTAGTGGTCACAGTTAGCAATTCTCAAAGACATGTCAGTCCTTGAAACACCAAGAAAAAAATCTACAAAATATAGATGAAATAGTAGAAGTATTTCCACTCATAAATGGCACAAGTAGTATATTGTAGTAGATTATGTAATAATATCAAAATGTGTTAAGTTTGTTGTGCCATTGGGAAATCTGATACAAAAAACATATTATTTTTGTATATTCTGTAAAAAATAAAATAAAAATCTAGTCGTACCATAGTTTGAACCTCTGACACCTATATTCTCTAAATCGTATAGTAGCTAATTCGTTTATGTATTGTGTGTGTGCGTTTTAAATTTGTTTTAACACTCAGTTGTTTGATAAATACAAACTTACTTTTACACATTTGTCGTAAATCGCATCACAATCACAATGTTGAAAATGATCACAACACCATTATCAAAGTGCTGTCTATCCTGCATTACACATGTGTTTTAGATTTCTATATAACACACATTCTTTGGGCAATGGGCTCGCCTCTCCATAGGTGTGACTTATGTAGCAACCACATCTCCATAGAAACGGATAGGTACATAGTGTGAGTCCAGTTGTAGTTATTTTATATTGCAGACGAGCACAAAAAATAACCTTACAACAAAATGAATGAAATGTTTTTGGTGTTTTACAGGAAAATCCACAAGTTTACATCCAAAGACAGAGGAGGAAAAGGGTGACGCTCAGGTATGCAACATTCCTACCCAACAGTAAATACGACCAAACCTTTTTCCATAGATGTTATTGCATTAGCAGCTTTAGTGAGTGTTTGTAATATGAACTGTGTGCCACTGACTGCTGTCCTCTGATGCAGCGTCTTTCTGATGACTGCGTCCCTCAGAAGTTGCCCCCCAGTGGTGTGAACACTGAAACTGCAAAAGGTGAACACCCGCCTGCGCTTGGTGTGAAAGAGGACTGTTCACAAACCCTCTTAACGCTGGAGTTGCTAACCGCATTTTCTTTTATGAGCTCCGCAACATAAATGAGTCAGCTATTATTGACTTAGAAAAATAGAAAAAGAAGTGAAAAGCCATGTGAGGTGTTATTTGACACCTGCAGGGGTTTGCTCGTGGATCAGGGAAGTATAGTCTGTCAGTGTGGATGAATAAGAAGAATACTTTTTCTTTAAAATGTAAGATAATATTACGTTTTGATGAAACAACATTGTCATGATAACAATAAAACAAGTAACAAAATACTACAATGCTTTCATAATAAACATAAACAGATTAACCTTTTGGATCATTTAAAAGATATGGTAACACCAAAATCCTGTTAAACATTTAAATGTATCGAAGTGACACATCTGTTTGAGTTACATGTTGTTGCCCTCCCTTGCTGCTTTAGCTGGAAGGAGAAGGAGCGCCTTTAGAGGCTGAAAGTGCGGCTCTGTGGGTCCTAATGGCTCTGGCTCGGGGACATGTATCAGCTGGATCATCCTCATCTCCACTCTGCACATCTCTGGAACACATGATCTAAATCTGTATAACATATGCATCAAGACTCTCTCTTCTGGCAAGCAGGTTAGGGACCGAGTGCACTGTAGCGTTTATTGCCAAAACTAAGTGTTGAATAACCAACTGGAGCTCACTGGAGAGCTTACCTCATGCACAGTGAAGGTCAGACCAGGAAGTTAAAGCCCAGAGGTAGAGCAGCCCTTTGGCCCTGGAGCAAACTGTCCTCTCCTGCATGTGCTCCCCGGAGATCATCATCCCACACTGGGCCAGATCAAAGAGTCCTGCGCACTGTTACGGGAATATGTTGTCAAAATACAGAGCAAATTTCTTGCGACAATTGTTTGCAAAGATGGGCCTGGTGGTGACAGGGCAGATCCACTCGGTCCTTGTCCCCGAGCCAGAGCGATTAAGACCCTTCTCTCAGAGCGCCACCTCCCGGAGCTTCAACCCGCTCAAGGCGCTCTTCCTCCCTGCTAAAGCCTCTGATCCGCGCTCTCTCCTCAGCATGTGTCTCAAACAGGTGTAAAATACCTGCGGGCATTGAAAATAATGTTTAAGCCACACTTGCAGCTCTACATTTCCATATGGTCCAACATACATGTGTGTGAATACTAATGGTGTGACAATACAATGTGATGGATAGGAACAAGTTCGTTGGATTTAAATATTTATTGACTTCAGTTCTGTTCTTATGCAAGTTTCGTGTGTGCATGAGTTAACGCATTCTAGACCAATTCGTTGTACACTTTTAATACATCTGTGCCATGCAAGGCTTGTCCTTGACTAATTGCACATTTATTAATTGCCATGACGACTCCTCCATCAACAATAGAATACATGTGGGAAAGTGGACTTTTACAGGGACTTTTAACAGTTTTTATTTGTGTGTTTTTCTGTTGTGTGTTTTTATGGTTTTATACATGCATTTTTATCTCACGGTTCCTTGGACACTTCCCCAGTTACCCACACCTGTTTTTAATCAAGAGCATAAATTGGGGGCGGGCACTGGAAGAGAGCGAAAGACAGAGTAAGACAGGAAGGACGAGAGGACGAGGATAAGGGACCGGGCCAGCCCACTCTCCCTCGCGGGTGCCCGGTGGTGACCCGTGGTTGGCGGGTGGCTGGTCAGACTGCGGCCCGGTCCTGGGACAGAGAAGGACTTGGAGAGGACATCGGGGACAAGTGGACTATGGGTTTTTATCTCTTTTTAATGGATCCTTTTGTACATATTTTATTAAATTTGTATCCTTTTTTTTATCCGTTTGTCTTTTATTGATCACACCCCCTCAACAGACTCTTTTAAACCTGTGACAGACACAATTACTCCTTTTGATGTAGCAGGGCTGTGGAGTAACCATCATTAGGTAGTGGCACCTGAAAAAGGGGACACAACACCTTCCTGACTTTATATAGGAGGAAATCCTAATAGAGGTCTCTCTTTGTTTGACTTAACAACAATGCTCTACTCCACAACAAAATTGGGTTCTTGAAGGTAAAGAGACCTCAATGTAAAAGTACTCTCAGAAATCAGAGCAAATGTAATACTGAATGAATAATGAATAGATCAGTGTTCACATTGACTTTATTATTTCGACGCAAAATGTAGTAGTAAACAGAATGGGTTTGTGCTACAGCGTTACCACGGCGCCTGATTGACAGTCCATTTGGGGATCAGCCACATCATTTTGGTCCATTATTCCCATGCCACTCTATCATCTCTCATTATCTCTCCTACCTCCCCACTGCACTTTGATCAAACATGACTTTTCCATTTGTATTCGTCGTATTATAATACCACCTTTTCTAACGGACGAATTCCTTTGCCGCCTCTTCGTGCCCTTTAATCCCATGAATTCTGATACGCTCCGTCCGTAATTATGTGCATACGGAGGACGTCATCTCCCAGGGTACAGCAGTGTTTACTATTTTTTGCTGCCTTTGCCTGTCTGAACTTTGACTAATAGCCTATGGGCAAAGCTGTGCCTGCTCACCTCACATATGTTGCGAATCCTGTTGCTCGCGCTGCTCTCTCCACTGATCTCCCATCTGCCTCCCCTCTCGCTGATCCGTGCTCTCTCTCTGCTTATCTGCCACCTGTAGAGAGGAGTGTGTGTGTGACCCAGCGGCACAAGAAGGCGCGGCAGGCACAGGAGCTCGCTGATAGAGTCCCACGTCTGCATGGAACCAGCGAGCAGCAGCAGGAGCGACTGCTGCCCCATGAGAACCGTGAGCACGCATACGCTGTGTACAAGTTTGGAGTCATCCAGACAATTGTATGTTTTTCATGATATCTCACTATAAGAGAGTAACTATTCAAAAATACCATGTTTTAATATAAGGCCTATGGAGTTTATTTATCACGAAACGTAGTAAAAAAGAAGAAGCGTTTGAGTAGAAGTCAAGTCAGAGTCACCAAATGGAAGGACACATAATGGTGCTTCCAAATGATCAAATACACAAATAATTACATTTAATGTGTCTCTTATACTGGTCATTTTCCCATAGATAATGCAATATGCCACGATATATTGTTACTTTTTACTTTATTGTTACTATAACCTTAAATCTCTCACTTTGATTCAGATGCTAACATACTTTCATTTCAATTATCAATCTGCTTTATGCAACACATTGTACTATTAAACAATAGAGTAAAATGTGCGGCTCTATGGGGCTGCAATACTTATAAAACATTGGAAAGAATGAATAATGTTTTCTATCACCTAATCCCATTCTTTCACAAATAGAATACTTCAAGTTTCGGATTTTTACATTTGTAAAAGTTCAAATGTCAAGGATATGGTGGTCACATGTACATTTAACATCAAATTTCATGAAAATGCAAAAAAATATGGTACAATAAAATTATGCATTTCCAGCTAGAAGAGTAATTTACAAAATGAACAAATTCAAGACTGTACATCTGATTTACTTTATGTCATTCCCAAAGATTTCCCCAAGTGAACCAGAATTGCTCCAATTATAGTGAACTCTGGGTCACTTGGGAATAACAGTGAAGCACCCATTGTGACCCCATGACTTTTGAACGGTGCTGATCTTTGGTTTGTCCTGGTGACCTTCCGTTCTTCACGCTCGCTCTCCTCAGGTACGGCTTGCTTCGCGCTGCCCTGTGATGTCTTCGAAGACGACATCTCCTCCTGCTCCTCCGCCTCGCCCACAGAGCTCGGCCCCCTCCCTCCGGACGCTTTCTCCTCGTTACCGCTGCTCTCGGGTGAACAGTTACTAAGTGACTTCTCTGCCGTGGGCGCACAACTGCAGCCCGGCCCAGGTCATGTTCAGGTGAGGGGGCGCACCACGGGTCACACTCAAAACAAACGTGTCCAAAGAGAAGGAGCTGGAGTGGAATTAAGAAACAGAGCTGTAGCTGTGATTATAAGTAACACTTCTCATTGTGGACACCCCTGTGGCACAACATTGATAATTGATATACTGTATATCTCATAATCTAAAACCAATACAATCAAATGTTTTCTTCCAAATGGAAATTGATCTTGGTAATAAATGGACACACCTAGCTTTTTCATGTCCGATACCAATCTCAAACATCTGCCAATAGTATTTCTTCCCCTCAAATCAAAACTTATTATAAAATGTCTCATAGTGTTTTATGTGTGAACGTTTGTTATCGGCTTAAAAAATATTGTTGAACCGATAGTAGCAGATACATTTTCCTGGATCTTCACTGATTTATAGTTAGACATGGAAATGAGAAAAAAAGAGTCTCTTTTCAAATCCACAACTTAAAAACAACCATGTTAGAACCAACTGCCTTTAAAGTTAGAATGATGAGGAATTGGACTGATATTGGGATTCATAATAATGATAATAATAACAATGATGATAACAGTTATTCTGATTATTATATATGAAAAGCCTGATCCAGTCAGACCTCAGAAGCTACGCTGGATAGGGCCTGGTTAGTGATGAAAAAAACATGCACAATTATAAGCACGTGTAATACAAAAACACCAATGTTTTTAGTATTAATCAGGAAACCTGGAACACCAAGAGGTGGCTGTAAAGATTAAGATTAAGAGTAAGAGATCCTTTACTCGTCTCACAGTGGGAAAAATTCAGTAAAGTGACAAACTGTTGTTGTTTCCCTGTTGTGTGACACTTATGGCAGCTGTGGCTACAGTAGTAGTTGTCTCACCACTGTGAACAGACTGAATGTATAATAATGTGAATTTCTGAGAGGCAAGGAACTCATTAAAACCATGAATAGAACAAATCAATATGAGCAGAACTCGTCCTCTCACATCAGGACCTATAGAAGTTGTATGCTACTGATTGTGGGAGTATCTATTCTTCTTGTATTCTATTCCTGGAATCAAGCGTTGTATATGAGTCTGTATTTAAACTGCTTTGAATGCAACATACTCAACTCAATAGCACTTTCGCCCCGCATCCAACTGCATAACATTAACCTGATTCTCTAAACGTCACTGTGTTGTCTCCTCTACAGTCTGGCTTGGCGTTGCTCCCGGCAACCGAGGGCATCCGACATCCACCGAGCGTTACTGTGTGTGAGCCAGGCTCCATGGCAACAAATGTTCGACCAAACGGGCTTTACCTCCCGTCTGTGACCATGCCCCTGCTGCCTAAGGTGAGCCCCAGCCAGCGCGACTGTCACACACTCTTCTGCTTCTTTAATCTTTTATAAAGCTTTCTGAATGTGACCGTGGCACTGGTTTTCATGGATCTTCTTCATCGTCCTCATCTGTGAGTGTTTTGTGGAAGATTAGTCCTAACAGCAGGTACACAGGTTTATTTTAACCCTTTCACCTGCTGGGTTGAGTATTCACCAGTGTTGTGGGATTGCAAAGCTCCGCGTAAGCCGCTCTGCATTCATTACTGTCAATTTGCAGCAGTGGAGTTGCCCCATAGGTTAACAGATTCACACAGCCACACGCCTGTATGGCAGGGCTGAGGCGTTCTGCTGTTGTCTCTACATCTGAGAGGCTTTGGTCGGTTTCATGTCACGTTCAGCTGTGTTACAGGCCAACCACTGTCAAACGGCATGACATTTTACTTCTGTGATACGCAGGAGCCTGAAATCTTGCTTTTACAGGCAGCACGGCCCCCCAGTCCCACCTGCACCTCAGCTCTGCCCTCCCTCGAGATGCCCCGTCCACGGAAGCAGCGAGACAACAAACCCAAAATGAAGAAACTGAAATATCATCAATACATTCCTCCAGACCAAAGAGGAGGTTCTGGAACAACAGGTGACCTACAAAATCAATATAGACCAATGTTCAAGTGGAGTTTCAAACAAGAACATCAGATTATCATCCATCACGAATTTTCTTCATGTGCCTGGAATTCTCTGTATTCCAGGTTGTATTACCTGTGTGTATTATGCAAAGTTAACTGACCCTAACCCTTTTAAATATTTGACTCAAAATATGAATCCAACATTAATTGTACTGTTAAATAAAAAAGTCTTTACTCGATTTTGGTATGCACATGTTTTAAATGCATTTGAAAATTAATGTTTGATGTAATGCATAGTTAATTTTTTTAATATGATTACTAAGAGTTTGAATGCCGAAATAGAGTTCTGTAAGGCTTGACAATAAACAAAAAATAACGTTAAAAGAAAGATGAATAAAAAACATCTGAACATGGTTTGTACCTCCACGTTTCTTTGAAACGGTTTTGTGCTGCTGTATTGGACAGTGCTGAGCAGGACTCATGTTTTTGGTATATTTCCAGGGACAGGAGCCAAACAGAAGAGCCCTCCCCCGACGCCGGCTTTAGACCCGGCCTATTCGCACTTAGTCAAACAGCAGCAGGTTTTCCTCCAGCTGCAAATTCTCCAAAACCAACAACAACAGCAGCAGCAGCAGCAGATAACTGTGGTGCCCAGGTTTGTACACAACTCACACTCAAACAATTATAACAGAATCTACTTGAAACAAACACTTGGTTAAAAAACAAATCTATCCATTTGCCTGACCAGCCAGACTCTTCTGCATTCTGACACCTGTAATCAGATGTAGGAGGATTTGATACCAGCCGCATTTGTTCCCAGTACTACAAATAGAAACAAATTACAGATGGCAGAACTGGGAATGCAGAACATACCCTGTGTCCAAAATAACAAACATTTCTTCTTCCTTGTCCTTACTCTTCATTTGAATTGACCTTTGTGGCATAAAATTGACCAAAGTGGCAATAGAAACATCTTTAAATTATGTTAAATGTCACTTGACTAAACCTGGTCTCATCAAAGGTCACTTTTGAAGCACAGGGAAGGACAAGGAGGTACTTTTGTTCAATTCGGATGCAGCCGCGCTCACAGAAAGTGGTATTGAATTGAATAGAATGGAAAGATCCCATTGTGTTCTCAACATTTTCTGACTTGGCCATCATTATACTTTGTCCAATGATTCCATTAGTGGAGATGCTGGTGATCAGATGAAGTCATCTGGAGCCTTGCCCTTGAACCCACAGCCGGTCCCTGCCACAACAAACCACACCCCGGCAGATCCTAATCCTGTGGCAAAGCCTGAACTCCTGCCGGCAAACCTGGTGGACCTCACTGTAAGACCAGAGCCTCTGGAAATATGCAGTGACAGATGGTTCCCTTCATCCTGCTCGTTAACCTCTGCTCTTCTTTAGGTGTCCGAGCTGCGGCAGCAGCTGCGGAAGCGCGGCCTCCCGGTGTCTGGCACCAAACCGGCTCTTCTGCTGCGGCTGCGGCCGTTCCAGCTGCCCCAGCCGTGTGTGGTCCCCGCCCCCCTCTGCCAGCTGGACCCACTGCCCACGTCGCTCACTCCAAACCAGAGCCCCATCTCCAGCTCCAGCTCTGGATCAGACTCTCCCAGCCACTTCCCAAGCAAACATATTTACATCCAGAACCGGAAAATTCCTAATGGGATTGTGCGTGATGCTCCAAGCGGCATCCTGAGCGATATCCCTAATGCTTTTACAAATGCCACTTCAGTCAGTCTGGCAGGTGAGCAGTGTGCCATGTTCTTGGCTCCTGCAAGCACTGCCTCAGGGACCCCCAGTCCCAGCCTGCCTATGTCATCATCATCACCCCTACAGTGCGGGGCCCCCTGGAGGACTGAGAGTGAACAGCAACAGCAGCAGCGTGAGGAGCTCAGCGTGGAGCTGGAGATGAGGGAACGCATCAAGAGCCGGCCCAGAGACCATTTTAACAATTCAAGCGAGGTGAATGCATTACTTTTGTGTAATGATATGCAAATACATGTGGCTTGTACTAAAAACACAAAGTTTAAGACCAAAAAGCAGAACAAATTTATTCTAGAAATAAAACAAACACTGTCTTATTTCTATCACCTACAGTTCTCACGAGGCGGTCTACATCCTTTCCTGCAACAGGACTCAGGATGTTCAATAGACAAGTCCAATAGTGAAGAAGAATTGTTTACACAGGTGAGAATCACACTAAATCAACGTATCTAAAGAAGTGACACTTTAAAAGCCTCCACTATGTCTTGTTTCTGAGCAGCTGTATTGTTGCCAGCCATGCAACGTGATTGGTCAGGATTTCGAGCTGCCAGTGCAGATCACAGCAAGTCCACTTCAGTTGTCACCTGCAGTTCGAAGTTTAGAAGAAGAGCTCCAGGAGGCCATTCAGAAAGCACAGGTCAGACCCAGCATCAGGAGCAGCATGATACCTCCCTTTGTTCAGTGAGTGAGTGGTTTTGTGTTCCCATTATGCAGATGGACCCTTTGCAGTCGATAGATGACATTCTGGGTGAGCCACTCATCTACATTGGTGTGTATGAGAAATACAAGTGGGAATACATATTTCATATCTGTCATGGTGTTGATGTATTTCTCTACATTCTGTCGTGTAGAGTCAGCTGCAGCAGTGTGTGATAGTAAACCCTCCTCTGAAGCTGCCCTCAGCCCTTCTCCTCTTCCTCAGAGCGGCCAACACAAAGATGATAGCTTCCTCCCGTCTCCTCTGTGTTCGTCACTACTGTTGGAGATGCCACCATCTCCAGCTGTTGCACCTCCCAGTCAGGTGCTTCCTGCTCCTGCCCCGCCCCCTCTCTGCACCTCACCCCGGCCCTCCAACCGAAAGTCACGGAAACGGCGTGCCCCTGTGCCTTTTGATGCAGCCGAATGGCTGGAGACACTCACGTGCGGCCTGCGTCCACTGACTCCCCCCACTGCTCCGTTTGTGGAACCCGACTTCAGCCTGGACTCTGACCTGAATGTCAATAGAGTGCTGGATCTCTTGATCGAGCAGTGGTGAATGTAGATCAAGGAACGGTGTTATCAAAATGCAAACATCTCAACAAGGAAAAACTGAATATTGATCCCCGTCTAACTATGCTCAGAGCTCATTACTGCCTCCACGCAATGTCGAGAGCCAGTTACATGAGCGCTTTGCTCTGTGATGGACTGAAGTCCTTTGAAAGCACTTGGACTCCAGCACAAATGACATGCAGCACTTCTCTGAATGATGTAATAGAAACCAGTGTTTACAGTAAAAACCTGAGCCCTAACAATCAGGCAGCTCTGGAGATGTCCTTTCTGATTCATCTGCAGAACTGTCCGACTGAAGAGAATGCGGCTGCTGTGTTGACTTCATTCATTACAAAAACATTTTAAAAGTGTCTAATTCACACAGCCCTGACCCCAGAGCNGGCACAAGCTGCACATTCGCTGCTCTGTTTGAGTCAACACACAGTGTATTCATCTCCATTACTGCCAAACTCTCTTGTCCTGTTGGTTTGCCTCTCACTGTGTCAGTCACTGAGCACAGTGACACGCATCAGCTCTGCTGTGGCTAGATTCCTGAGATTCTATTTTAGCCCAAAGCCAGAAAGCAGCATTGCACATTTTTACCCTGTAATCAGAAGTTCTATTTTATCACCTTCAAGTCAGTGTACTCAAGCAAAGCAATCACCCTTTCTCAAAATACTTCCAGTTGTACTAATGCACCAATCAGACCATTGTGAGTGACTAAATGCAAGTTTTTCCCTCGGATTTCAACCAACAAGACCAGGCTTTCTATTCTACCAATAAAAAATATCATGTCATCGAGATATTTAATCCTGAAAAGTACAAAACTATATATTTGAAAAGACATCTGCCGTATTCCAACTTTACCTGTTTTTTCAAATGGATAAATGCTACTTAGTTTCTATCTGAAAACAATATTCCCTGATTGACCCCATTACTACAGAAACAACTCTTTGAATGGACCAAGTACGCTCTGTTTGCCTCAAGTTCAGAAATGACTAAAATGTAAAGTGAGTCCTTAATAGAATGTAATTTTCATTTATTTGATTCACTAATATAAGTGTTAATGAGTAGACCAGGAGGGGCCAAGAGGAGAAAAGGAAATTAGTATGTACTTCCACACATGGAATTAAATTAAGTTCTTACTCTGCGCTTTTTTATTAGTGCAATGGTATTCAAATTATTTAAATTATATGATCAACTATTTATTTTCCTCTTATATGTATTTAAGTAATTGGATTGCAGTTGAAGCTGCCTCCAGGCTCATTTTGAACATTGGAGTGTTGTAAGTCCTATGTGTTTAGCAGTATGTCATTGTGAACTCTTTGTTGCAGTATTTTGTCTGCTTAAAGTCGTATTGTGTAACTGTTTTAGTGGAGAATCTCTCTCTTGCTTGTCTCTATGGCATTAATCCTGCACAAACAATAGGGTTTCATGATTTTGGCGTGATTTTCACTGAGATTCCCATATATACTTAAAATGTTGGGTTTTTGTTTAGAGTGTATATGTTCAATTTGATAACAATACTTGAATGGATCAGCGAATCCACACATTTTCGAAAACTGATTGAATACGTCTATCTATATTGTATAAGATCTGAATGGATAAACTGCAAACATACTACTTAATTAATGCTTGAAATAACAAGTTAAGAAGAATGGAACAAGCACAATGTGAATTGTTCAATCTAAAATAAAATAAGACCTCAATTTCTCTCAGATGTGAAAACAACATTGACTGCACTTACATAGAATAAGGCTAAAGATATTGATTCAATTGTAAATTATTGTCAAAACTGACTCAAACCAAGGCTAATGTTCCCTAAATCAAAAGGACGTAAACTATTGCAGTCTGCGATTTGCTAATTGCAACCAATCATTTTGATTCATCTCAAAGCTTTAGCAACAAAGAACAAGACAAACAAATCAAGGTGAATGAACAAAATAAATATAATCTCCATGGAGACAAGCAGAAAGTTACACAGTGCCTCTTTAGCTGGCTGTCCACAATGGGACCTGAAGAAGAAGGCATGATTTGCACTGCAGCTTTCCCAGCTTTGACCACAATAAGAGAAAAGTCCGCCAGAATGCCGGCGGGTTGCTGTGATAATCACAGTGATCAATAAGCATTTTGGTTCATCATAAAGAGAGTTAGGCGGGAGAGTAACATGCTACCTCCTGTGTCTGCCGATGCTTTTGTGTTTTCCAATGTTTCTCTTGTTCTTTTCCACTGCTGCAGAAGTCCAGTTGTAGCCGGAATGACCCATGCTGTTTGCTTTTGTCGGACTAGTTTAAAACAATGGTTCTTAAGGTTGAGTTCAGACAATATATGATCTGATGTCATCATCATTTCACATTTCCAAAACTCCTTCAAAAATTACTTGAATGTATGATTTTGCTCCTAACGTGTTTTTTCAGCCACAGATACAGTGTACAGTGAATCATTCTTGATCAGGCATGTCCAAAGTCTGGCCCGCAAGCCAATCATGGTCAATGAGGAAATAAACACATTGTCATCCAGCCAACTTCAGCTCCCCCAATACGGGCAATGCTATACCTTGTAACGATCAGATCCTGGTTTGACAATACCAACTTATTTGTGATCATTGCATAAAACTTTTCATGAGGTGGTAGTAAGAAAGCAAGCATTCGTCACTCAGCCAACTTCAGCTCCATCAAATGTGATTCAATATGGATTTGATGTCGTACCTCATCTTAAGGCTCATAACAACCCAAATCCAGTCAAAACTATTTTCTCCCGGGGAACTAAAGTGATCTTCTAACAAAAAGAATTGAGATCATTTCACAAAAAAAATCTTTTTTCAAAAGTACCTTCTGTAGTAACTAACCTATTCTTTTCAGCTTTAAAGCAGATCAAATGGATGGAAAAAAAAAATACTCCTTAGAATTATATGCTAAAAAATGATGACATCGAATCATGTGGACAAATCCTAAAATTCTAGACTTCATACAGCCATGCATGGGTCACACACGACTGGGACTCTGAGGGCCATTTTTGCTGCTATACGTGCCTATTCGTGTCTATTTATAATGTAACTTATTTGTGCCAAAGGTAAAAGCCCTGTAAAATATGTAAAGCATATATAAAAATTAAAGTCTTAATAGATTTTCAGTGAGTCGTCTTTCTTGTACTGCCGAGTAATGAGTTCACCGACATGTTTAAAGCATGTCGGTTTAAAAATCAACTGCCAATTACATTCACATTCACCAGAAACTGTTCCAAATTATTCCCTATTAAATATTGATGATTCCAGATTAAATTAAATATTCATTCACACCAATACGCCGCTTCAATATCAACGAGACATCTCTATCTGTCCGACGGGCTCCGAAATTGAGCTCTCATTGTAGAAAACTCATTCAGTGCTTTGAATGGGATTTGGAATATAAAGTCCATCCCACTCTACGGCCCTCTTCAATTAAGTTTAAAAAGCAAAAAGCAAAACGTGAATACAAAATAAATAAATAGTTTTCCTACGGTTTGTCACTGATTAGACCTGCCATGGAGTCACAAAAGCAAACGTTCATTCCGATAAAGATTTCCCTTACTCACACACAGAGAATAGCTACGCAGGCATGGGGAGAACATGCAAACTCCACTCAGAAAGGTGGTGTTCTGGATTTGAACCCAGGTGCTAATGCTCTGCTGCTGTATTGCCCTTGATATTGCAGAACAAACAATACATTTGTGGGTAAATAACATGTATGGAGGAACATAATGTAGAATGTGCGTTTAATCTCGACCTGTTGTATTAGTTCTAGCTTAATCCCATTTCGATGTGGTAATTTCCCCCATAGCCGTTAAGCCCATAACTCTTGTGATCTGATTAAATGATTGATTGATCAGACAGAGACAGATGTCGTGGCCATTCATCTTCATTGTAATCAAAGACACTCCTATCGCCCTTCTTCCTCAGCCTTATTTACGGCTCTGGAGATGAGAGGAGCCCGTGGTCGCTCTGACATTGACATCGTTTTGTGGATTTAACCTTTTGAAGCTTGCCACAAAAACTACTCGACAAGCTTACAGAGGTACAATACAGACGGTATAAAAAACTAATATAACACAGGATATAGCTGACATCACTCACACAGATAAACAGCAGCACATGGAGGAGAGTCGGCCGAATCCTTACCCTAACCTCAGAGCGCACATCAAACTGTATAATGCTAGTGCTAAACAGCCATGCTAGGACCAGAAACATACATTTATTACATGTAGGCCCCGTTTAGACAGAGACAGTAAAACGGTAGTGTTGGGAATTGGTTTGGTCTTTCGTTTACATAAAGACGGTGTTTCGGTGAAAACGCAAGCGTCGAGAAACTGAGAAAGAGTGGAACAGAACAGATAGTAAAACAGCTGTGAAGAAAAAGATGTGAATTCTCTGCCTGCTATGACCTCACCACTTCACTGCACGTGCATTTGGATGTGCAGTAGCCCAGAACAAACGTTATCAACAATGGAGGAGGATAAAATAACCAGCTACGTGTGCTTCAAGCGCAACACGGAGGAGAATTCTACTCCTTCGTCCGTCCAAACAAAACCACGCAAAGCTGTAGTTTCAGTTTCCATGTTTGCAGCTGCTGTTAAATGCAGAAGTATGTTGTTGAGGGAGTGAATATACTACCGAGGAGGCTGGGGGTTGCATGTGTCGTGTTGTTAGGTTCCACTGCCCACTACTGTTTTCTGTAGTCGTCTAAACGTTGTGCAGGAGCAGGAACGTTTGCTTTTCAGCGTCTCTGCAGCATCTCCGTCTAAACGGGGCCTTACATTTCAAGTGAAAGACACACACTAAGGGACACAATGATGAAGTGAAATTAGAAGTGAATTTTTTTAATGTTTGCAGTTCATCCAAGGTAATCTTTATGTACCGCCTTTCACAGACTAGAGTCACAAAGCGCTTTACAAGGGCATTGATCTTCTCACTCCACACTGTGATGGGCGTGGGGTCATCATACAAGCGGCGCATGCCAGACCTATTGTACATGTTTTTAGTGGTAGGGAAAACATACACAGACACAGGGAGAACATGCAAAATCCACACAGAAAGATCTCGAGGAGGAATAGAGCCCAGGACCTGTCCACTGCGCCACATGCCACCCATGAAGGTGAAGCGACAGTCGAGACTCCGATGGAGGATGTTCACTCATTTAGTGAAGAATTAAGGCTTGCTAATATGCAAAGGATGATGTGGCTACAAAAGGAATTGATTTAATGAAAAGTTGTCAGCTCTGATCAGTCCTCTTCTTGTTCAGCCAGTATGTTTAGGAGGAAACCCGAGTCTTGGTATATATGTTTTCAGTGATGCCATAGTCTTTCAATTTCTGGATAGTGTATTTAGCAGTACTCCGAGAGATCTTCAAAGCTTTGTAAATCTTTTTATAGCTGAACCCAGCTTTATCTTTCTCCACAGCCTTACCCTGGACCTGTCTGTTGTGTTCCTTGTACTTCTTGATGCTTTCTGCTCGCAAATATTCTCTAAACAGACCTCGGAGGACATGACAGAGCAGCTGTATTTGAACTGAGATTAGATTTGTGGTGGATAAACTTACACACGTAAGAGAGCCCTGGATGCCACAGACTGTAAAACAGAAGTATTTCATATAAAAATGTATGTTTAACAGCCACAAGGTGACTTCCTGGAGCTTTGAATGAGAATCGTGCGTACGTGTGGGGAATGTGGTCCTGGGATGATTGACGTGGCTGAGGTCTGAGAGTGCATGATGTCTGTTTGACTGCAGCAAAATGAATGAAAATAAACAATGCTTTGTGATCGCACTCACTGCCAGGAGAGTACAATTGACAAGCTTCAAACTGGCAATGTGGTTTTAGATTGTTGGGTTAAACGATCATGCTGCAGCAATCCTTGGCTGGTGGGTAACGTCAGAAGCAGCAGAGATTGTGCAGGTGAGGGATCCTCATTTTAAGGGACCAGCTCACATGCCAACGGGCTGCCAACGGGCATACAGGCCTATACCGCCACATTCATAGCACTTCTAAACAACGTATAGCTTTAACCCTTTCATTAGTGTGGGAGCAGATGAGGCTTCTCTCTGTGACTGAAACCTTGGTGGGGTTAATCCCCTGAAGCTGTGACCAGAGTGTAATGAGGGATTTTCTGTAATGGGCCCGGTAACTGTTTAAGCTCACCTCCTCTGTGTCCCCATTCTTCTGTAATAACTGCCTCCTGCTGGATGTCATGGGAATTAAAGCCAGAGAGGTGTGTTTCATCAGCACAAGAGAAGATGCCCCTTTCACGTTCTCACTGTATAAATTCCTCACATATCTTGCCTGTTCTGCCTTTTCTCACATATTTGATACATGTATTACTTATTACTTATTCTTCAAACTTGGGATAGGATAAATTGACTAGATAAATTACATTTCTTTGGGTATCCTAGCAACAATGTTCATACAATATTGCCATTCAAACATTAATTTGCTGAAGCATATCTTGGAGATACATTAAACAAAGTAATTTTTTTAAAGCTTTTAATCATGTTACAGCATCGTTTCTAATCAAAAGGATGGGTCAGGGTGATGGTTTATTGCTTATCATACATAAGAGGCATAACAGAATCGATCCAGAGAGGCATGAGGAAACACAGCAGTCAAACCATGTAATAAACTCTAGATCCCAGATATGATTAAAAATCCTCCAAAAAGTACGATGCAATATACAAAATAAAAGGCCAATCCTTCAGATGATTATACATAGAAGAAACAGTATGGTCTTTCAACAAGAAAAAAGGAACATAATGAATAAGCACATTATGGATTTGGATGGGGCATCGGATCTGAAAATAACAAGTTCATGCTCTGGATTAAGGAGGCCATCGATATCAGAAAGCGGGACCACAACACCATCAACCGTGACGACGGAGCCTTCCTCCTGTCCCACACATGCATCACCCTCCTCCAGAGACCACTGGGCAGACTGAGCAGGTCCCGTCAGTCAGACTGACCACATCTAAGTAATATCTGATAAATGACACATCCAGGACAGTAGAAAGAGCACGCAGGGAGCACACAAAATATACAATATAAGTAGCCGCTGCTTCAATATCAACATATACATATTGAACAACCAGGTACTTGTAAGAGTCCACTCTCTCAACCCTGGATGTTCACTGGGGCTGGAGCGGCAGAGTGACGGCTGCGGAAATCCACCACCATTTCCTTGGTCTTCTCAAGTTGATGAGGAGGTGGTTCTGCTGACATCAGTCTGCAAAGTTCTGTGTTAGTCCTCAGTACTCTGCATTGTCATCCTCAGTGATGAGTCCGATGATGGCAGAGTCGTCAAAGAACTTCTCTAGGACACAACGTCCGTGTTGTGTCTGAAGTCCGCTGTAGAAGGTAAAGAGGAACGCAGCAAGGACCATCCCCTGGGGGAGGGATACCCGATACCCATACTGGTATCGGGTCAGTACCATAGGACTACAGCAGACAGCTGTGCGTCACGTGTTGCCATGGCAATCTCCCAAAGTCTGCTGCGATAAAGCGCCGTATATAGCAGTTTTCTCAAGTGACAAGCTTAAAGCTGACTGTACGTTGTGTAAGGCAAAACTACTACTAAGTAACAGGGAACGAGGACAAGAACTGAACTGAAACAGACGTGGGATGACAATGATGGAACAGGGGCTAAAACACAAGACTGAAGAGACACAGGTAATACACATGAGGGGAGGGCAGGTAAACAGGAAGTACAAAAAGAGGACACAGGGGTAAACAAAAAACAAAAACAGGAAATAAGCCAAAACCATGACCAAGTCCCTGGTTTTCACAAACTGGGGTGGGTCTGTGAGGTAGTCCAGAATCCACTAAGACAGGTTGTAGTCCACTCCAGCTGTCTCCAGTCTATTTTAATAATTATATTCCCAAACTCATCATCTTTCATACTGGTCTCCTGACACCCCTTCACTTGTTTTACTATAAGGATGGGTTACTGTGAAAGGTTACAATATTGCAAAAATTTTACACTCGTAAACAGCTTGAAAATTGCAACCAGGTACATTTCAGTGCATATATGCTTTGGTCAGACAGTAAAGGAAAGAAGTCTGCCAAAAACAATTAGTTTGGACAATTTTTACTTTTACTGCATGATCAAATTGTAACATAAAGAAACTACTGCTACTGTAAGTTGTAAATACATTTTCATAGTGTTTCTCACAGTTGTATATCACAATGATTGATTGATTCAAAATCATAGTATTAATAGTGTTGTGTTACACAAGAAGGTTCACACAGATAAATGTCGAATCATGGATTACAAAGTGCTTCTGTCGTCAAGGAACAATTCATTATTGGTCAAATGTAGAGAATAAGTCATCTCCTCATGCCTCTGCGCGCCACTGCACCCTAACTGCTTCAATTACACAGACTTGTAACATTTGTTATCGCAGCTACAGCAGAACAATGTGGGACAAAGCCTGCAGCGTAGTTAATCATGAGATTTACACTGTTGGAAATGTTACACGGAGATGTGATCAGGGCATCTCCTGCAGTTACACCATCAAAATGTATAGATCCAGTTCAAAGGACTTCGACCAGTTACGTTTCATTTGATGGACCTCGATTATTGAATTTGTTTCAAGATGTTTCTGAGTTTCAAGAAGAACACATTATCTCTTATTTCAATCATACAAGTTTTATATATTATAATGTTGGTACAACTCAGATGTATGACTGTGCACCGGTGTTGGGAGTAACGTATGACAAAAGAATTGTTATTACTGTAATGTACTGCTTTTTGATGCAATGCAGTAATGTAAGGCCTTCTAAAAAGGTCAGTTACCTGCGTTACATTTTTATACCAAAATTAATACGTGTTTTGTTTGGTGGCGGAAACACACCCAGACACAAGAAGAACATGCAAATTCCACACAGAATGAGACATGAAATTGAACCAACAACATTATGGCTACGAGGTAATCCTTTACTGCCACCGTACTGCCACATCCTCATATTACGAAAGTCTTAATATTTAAGACTTTGATTTGAACCTCAAAGCACTTTCTTTTTGTGCAAATTTGATGTGAATAAAGTAATACTTTCACAGAAATAATGTCCTTGCTTCAAATTCAATCAAATAAAATTATGAATAAAATATCAACATATTATGAGTTTAAACTTGTGCAAAATATATATTTTTTTTTTCAAAGAAAAGACTAATGCTCCACTGTAGTCCTGTCACAGTGTGGACTTTTGGATTACTTTTACTTGGTTTTATTTTGCTAATGGTGATGCTTTTGAGCTGTGTCTGTTCAGTTGATTGGCTGCCCCTCCGTAATGTGACCTCCCTGTGTGTTTACCCTGAGCTTTTTCCCTCCTGCAGTCCACGGTCTCTACCACGTTTGTTCCTGGCTTTTGGTCAGTTCTGGAATTTTGTGTTTTCGACACCTTTTAGTTATTTTAATTAAACTACAATTTATTTTCAGTCCTGCATTTTAGCCTCCTTTTCATTTCATCTGGTGACAAGTCCTGTCTTTAAAGCAGTGGACTAAGTAAGATAAGAACTCCTTTTCACTGTGGGGACATGTGTTTGACAAGTGTTCGAGGTCACATAAACAGATCAATATACCTTAGGAATAATTTCACTTCCATCTATGAATCAACAGCAAACACGTTACATATTTCAATAATGAATTCAACTTCGGGAAATGATCTTGACAGCTTCCCATCACCTTATGAATGCCAAGAAACAAGCCATAAAGGCCTCAAATACAAATAACCCAAATCCAAAAAAAGAGTACAGTTGAAATTCAAATATGTTTTAACCAAGGCCATAGTGTTTGTGCTGTACACGTCTCATTGAGTCGTGCTTAAAGCCTCTGCTGCAGCGCTCCTGTCTTTGTTCCAAACACTGGGAGACGAGGAAAGCTAATTGGACTAATTAGCACCCAAACAAGGCTCAGCTGAACGCTCTTTCTACCACAGATGTTTGGCCGTTTAGTGGAAGAAAAGCAGCTCACTTTCAAGGCTAACCCAGTGTGGCGTTATTAGCGCTCGCTGCTGCTAAATGGACGTGTGGATGTTTTGATGTGCGGCTGCCTCCCGTGACCTCGTGCCCTCCACCGCACACTCCGCTCCGAGCTCGTGTTGACAGTGGGCCCAGTGGGACACGGGCTCAACAGCTCCTCTCTGCTGTTTTCACTGCAGAGGTGTCTTATACGCAGTCAAAAGTTGTATTCAGACAACTTGAAATAAGTCAAATTTAAGAAGAAATATTACAATCATTTTTTGCCCATTAAACACGATTTACTTAGTCATTTCATCTTTTATAATGTGAAATAACATCTTCAGTAGTAAATATACTCAAGATATATATGTGATCATTGTTGTCCTTATTGGAGCTGTAGGTTTTGCCAGATAGCCGAATATTGGTAAAGTTGCGGTGTTGCCATACTCTCTCAATTCCCAGATCATGGATTAAACAGTAGCTCAGTTGGTAGAGCATTGGCCTTTGGGCCTGAAGGTTGTGGGTTCGAGCCCACGGAAAGACCTACTTCACGACTCCCACTGATGATTGCTGTCGTTGTGTCCTTGGGCAAGACACTTAACCCCACCTTGCCCGTAGCCCCTGCTGAAAGATCTCAGCTCCTGTGGACTCACCACCTGCAGGAGGATCAGTGAGAGGCTGGTGCTATATGTACTGGGTGCAGTTCTGACTGTCACCCCCCCGACCCAGAAATGGATTAAGGGGAAGAAGATGGATGGATGGATGGATTAAACAGTGCTCTGTGAGATCTTTAAAGTGTTCTAAATGTTTGTATAACCTAACCATGCTTTAAACATCCTCACAAATGTATTTCTGTGTGCTCCTTGGCCTTCATGATGCTGTTTAGTGACCAATACACTCCGACTACACCTCTGAGGCCCACAAAGAACAGATGTAATTACACCTAGAGTAGATCACATGGGGGTGGGGGGATCTATTCAATCATTAGGGCAAGGTGTGAACATAAGCAATCTTTTGGGAATTCAAGGCATGAATATGATTTTTTTGTGTGCACCCCACTTTTAACTTCACTTGTGTGTAAACGTTCAGTAAAAAAATCAAAATACAATCTTTGTTTATGCTTGAATAAAGGTAAAATGTGATCCAGTACAAGGTGTATTAGCACCTTTGAGAGGCACTGTAAATGTAAACAATTGAATAGGTTTAGTGTCCGTGTAGCTCCTGCCAGAACCTTGCTCCCTCACTGCAGAGCGCTGTTCTCTCATCCTTCTGATCGATATAATCCCATAGGGCAACAACTGCAACAACTCATATAGAACACTTTATGAAAGAAAAAGGGTGAGGGGGTATGTTTGCAATCTCAAAAAGGGGCACGGCAAAAAAACACTGGTCTATATGGTAATTTTTCCAGATCTGCGAGAGCCAATAATGCAGACAAAGGCCACACACAGCTTTTCGTCCCATTTGAAACCTCTTTTGGAGTCCGAGTGCTACTTTCTATGTGTTCTCCTGCCTTTTCTCTCAGGTCCTCTTTTGGTGTAACCCAGAGGAGTTGATGCCTCTGCGCAAGGGAATGGGTGGATTCTCTTCCTGAATAGCATCAGTGCAGTAGTCCTAGTGAACTAGTTTTCTCTGCATGTTTTTGTCATCATCTTTCATGTTTTCAATGCATGTCTTGAATTGTGCAATGCTGATTTTACTTATATTTGTTTTCTATGTAGCTTTTAATAATTGGTGGCTGTAACGTCAACCTGCCGTTGGATTACGGATGGAGATGATCCTCTATGGCTTACTTTTGTTGTTTACATGGAAACATACTGATGTATTGATGAATGTCCACTTTCCCATTCAAATAAACTGAAAATTAAATCAACTCTTGTTCAGAATTTCAATTTAAAGAGATGCACTCTTAGTTATTTACCCTCTAAGAACCCCTTCGCCGGGGTCTCAGTGCCAAATTCATTTCTTTAGTAATATAAACTATGCTGTCATAGCCACACATTGATTTTGGCCTGCCCAGATTGAACTTAACTTGTTTTCTGAGAGACAGAAGAATAAAACTTCTCACTTAGAGGGAACCCTTTTTTATATTTTTTCTTTTTTTTCACTTTTGTCAGTTTTTACTTTAGTCGGTTTCCACTTTTATCAATATAGCCTACTCCTATTAGGCTCAAACAAACATATTTTTCCTTTTAAGTAACATTGACCTGAAGAATGGAACCAATGTTAAAATAGGTGGAGGGGAATGATACAAAAGGTGTATGAACTATACCAAAAAGCCTGTACTTCTCCTAGAATTTGCACTATAACTGTGCAGAGAGTCCGTGAAGAAAGTAGCCGAGTATTCCTCAAAAGGCATACAATAGACGTGTATACTCTCCTTCATTCATTATTTTGTTCGGCATTAGATGGCTACAAAAACCCATTTTGTGAGTGCTTTTTCCATGGACGTAGAGAAATAAATGACTGCGTCAGGAAGCCCATTTTCACATTATTGATAGCTTGGCATTTAAATATTGCAGTATACCTTGATACCGGTTATCATTCTATCCCGAGCTTTGATATTACTTTTTCAGTGCAGCTTCCCTCTATGCTCTCGGGGACCAGACTTCATAAAATCTCCAGCAGTCCAGGCCATGATGGACTGAGTGAGGCTGGGAAATCTATTGTACTTCTTTATGGAGCATGTGCACACATCTCCCTGATGCAACCCTCTAAAGCAGTCTGCAGTGTTTTACACAAGACGCCTTTTGTGCTACTGAGAAACATGGACCACGAAATATCTACTGCACCTGCAGGACTGAAAGCGTGGTATGACCATCTAAAAGTTTAACTGCATAGAAATCTATAGATATTTTATAGACAAGACACGTTTCTGTTCAAATTCTTTGTAGAAAGTTTATTTTTCTGACTCCTGTGTATTGTTTTGTTTGTCATTCATTTTAGATATGGTGGTCTCTTCATAATTGATGATTGCAGAAATTTACTAATGTGTTTCCTTCCTTTTTCTGTTTCAAAGCCAGTAAATATCTATGTTGGAACAAAAGAAAGGACTATTTCACTTCTTCACCAGCTCGTCTGCAAGTGAAGTTATTGCTTTGTCGGCACTATAGTATAGCATGAATCACTAAACCATCAGGGAGGCCCATTAAAGTCACTTTACATTCGCATGCATAATTCTTCTACCACAGCTGCCCTGGGGTAGGCTGACAGAAATGTGCCTGCCTATCTACTTCAGACCACAACAAATCACTCGCATATCAATAGACACTGACAAGGAACGTCTTAAGAACAAACAGCTAAGCACAAAAAGACCTTCAGAGTTTGTAGATGAACCACTGCCAGTCAGTCCTTAACTAACAAGCCCGGTTGTCGGTCTAAATAAAGTTGCAAACACGATGAAGTGATAGTACATTTGCATGGCATTAAGGGCGCAGCAGGATGTGGCAGTTCGCTGGTGTTTGGAGGCTTCATTTTGGCAGATCGACGTGTGAAATGTATAATCTCGCATGGCGGGGCAAAGAGCTTCTCCCCGTTGCTCAGTTTGCGCTGCTGTTTTTGACCTGTTGTGGCTGTTTGTCAAAGCAGATCAGGATTACATGACACTCGGGCAGAAGTGTGAACACAGCCACATGCAGCCGCCTAGTTGTGTCCCATCGAGTGTTTGCGGAGCGCTCCATCTTGTCGGGCAGATCACACCCCCCCTTTGCTCCCCCTCCCACCAGGACGATTTGTGCATACGAGCAAGGACATGTTATCAAGGTTTGGTGTCAATGTCGACCCACCTTGGACGTCCCAACCCCCTCACGCGTGGAGTAGGGTTACACAACAACCTCTTGCCTCTAGCGCTGCACGAAATATAGCACATTTTAGCGCACACACACACAAACACAAACAAAGACATGCACGCACACGCACACACACAGAGGAAGGGTTGTGAGGAAGGGTCATAACAGGTGAGGTCTCCCAAAGCCTCTATTACGTAACCTTGAAAGTGAACAACTATTGGTGTTTGCTAAAGCTTCTGTTTTTACCTTGTTTTTTTGTGTGTAATTATTGTCAAGTGTCTATGTCATTATTTGTTGTACTTTTTAAAGATACTGACAGCAGTCGGAGGGAAAGACCTGCGAAACCTTCCTTTACACAGTGTGTGTAGATCAGTCTGTCACTGAAGCCGATTGTGCCGTGTTTTTATACTTTCTTTGGTTATTTGTCTTACTAACCAAAACACGTTCAGTAAAGTGTGGTAGACCAAAATAAACTCAGACCAATCAATCGACAAAGACTAAAGCTTTTATTGTCATTAGGAGAAACAAACAGAAGAAGCATTAAAGGGGAATTCTGTGGTCTGCTGTTGTGACACTAATGTAATTAAAAATGTGGGTTTTGGTTAGCGGCATTGGGTCCTACTTGTATGAGTACGAGTACAAGCCTATGGTATCGACCCGATACCCGATACCAGTATTAGGATCGGTGCATCCCTCGGGCTCAGGACT